>APFE030292922.1:21843-39278 GCA_000404065.3 Pinus taeda | reverse complement strand
AAACCTGCATACACTAACAATCAAACGATTACATAACACTTGAATATCTCATAAAACAAGACATATTCAACATATAGACCAAGGAGTATATGAAACAATTCATTAATAACAAATAATTGAGAAGAATGGACTTATTTGTATTGATATGAAACAAAAGAAACCATTACAACCTGAGCCTTGGTGTTGTGCAAGTTCCTCCCAGGGTCCAGCAAGAGTTTTCCTCTACTTTGACAAGCTCACCCACTTCTAAATGAAACAAGAAAGCATGGTAATCTCTCCTCACAAGCTTCTACAAGGAAGTCCTAATTCCAACAGCATCTACCCTTTGGAATGTTCAGCTTTCAACCTCCCCTCCTCTGGCCCAATGCTTGTATTTATAGTGTTCTAGAGGAATTTATTCAGGTCCAACATCAATGGGATACTCCCTCTTTTTGATGGGGTAGTTCCTCTCTTGATGGGATAAGTTACTCTATCATAGGGATGCATGAACCATCTGGAGGCACTCAATACACGTCAAACAATATTCTATAATGCTCTAGAAATGACCACAAGTAACTTTTTTAAGATGAAACTCGCGCCTTTTGACCTTTACAGGAGTACGCACCCATCCCTTGACTTACAGAGCGTACAAGTACGTAGGTACAATGAGCTTGGGATGCATACACGTAGGCAAGGTAGAGAGAACCTACGTACCCATAGATAAACATGATTTTAAATGACTTTCTCTCTTTCTTGAAGTTTGACATGGAGAGCAGAGGTATAAGGATTGACAAGGAGGATAGTATGACTATTGATGGAGCCATACTAACTGTAGATAGTCAAGGTGACAAATTTCAGTGTAACAATTTGATTTATCAATTTGCATTCATCGATGTGTCCTTTCTCTCTCCTTCTCAAGCTCAAAGAAGAGAGGGATGGAAAATTTCTATGGTATTACTCTGCCTCCCTCAATGAATCTGTAATAGGAGTTGAGATTGGGTTATGGGCTAGGTTCCTGAAGCTCTTAGGATTCTCCCTTTAATGTCTTTGGAGCATTTTCCTCCTCTTGTACTTGTGTTGTTGCTTCCTTGCCTTTCCTTTGTCCTTGTTGTCCTTCCTGCTGCTTTTTTTGTGTTTCCTGTAGTGCTGATAGAGTTTCCTATAGGACTGTGTGTGTTTCCTATAAGAGGCTTTTCTCTTTATGAAATGGGGTCAAAGGTTATTTGGTTTGCTTTGCTGAGGTTGATCTGGTGACAAGCCTCCTAACATAGGTGATTGGCGACTTTGGGGAAGCCTGTTTTGATGTGCCCTCATCACCTTTCATTTCCGGAGAGACTAGTTTTCCTTGTCCTTTTGGTGAGTCTTCAATGATGACAACAATATTTGTAGGTGTTTGTGGTCTCCCCTATTTGATACTAGTGCTCCTCGTTGTTTTGAAATATAGGGGAGTCTGCCTATGCCTTTTTCCTATTGAAATTATGGGTGTGCTTAAGGCAGTCAAGGCAACAACTACCTCCTTCTCTGTGGGTTCAGGAGACACTCTTGGAGATTCCTCCCCTTCCTTGGTATGGTTTTAAGGGCTTGCCTCATCCTTTTGTGCTTCTTCTCCACTGTTATCTTCTCCTTCCTCTTCTTCCTATGTTTTATTTGTCTCTTTTTCCTCTTCATCCTCTGGTTCTTCCTCTTCTTCTTCAAGTTCCTCCTCTTCTTCTTCAGATTCCTCCTCTTATTCTTCGGGTTCTTCTTCTTCCTCCTCACAACTAGAGGTTGGGTCCATTTCATATTCAATTTATTCAATTACAGCCTCCTTGTCCATGTCCTTAAATGTGGACCATAGAATAGGAACTCTTAATTGGCTTAAGGCATCTTCTAGTATGAGATTGATTAGTCCATGATGTGTCAGCTCCTGATGTTTTCCTTCCCGTACCTTTATGCTCATGCCTACCGTTGATTGCAACAAGAAGTAGGGCACACTAAGTCTTCTGTTAAAGGGTAACTCTTCTCCAAATCTTAGCTCATGGAGGAGTCTGAATTGGTAACCATAGACTATACTAAGCCTCCCCTCACAAGAAATATACTTTGTAACTTAGTAACAGGAGAACCCATAGTAAAAACCATTTTTCTTCAACGTTTCAAATCCCAACAGGGATCCATCATCAGGACTTACTTCATCCCAAGGATAGGGAAGGATGTCCCTTCTAATCCCATTTTTGTCCTCAATTGGCTCTTCATCTCTCAAGAAAAAGTTCTTCTTGGCATAAGTGTTGCTAGCTTTATCCTCCTTTCTCCATTGCATGCCTAGAGGAACTATAGTGATTCTGCTAATGATTTCAAGGGTAATTGTTACTAACAATCCTCTCACCACATAAGTAGAACTAACTCTATCCTAAGGTGTCAGTGACATGGAAAATTATCTAGCTACATCATCATATCTTCTAAGCAACTCGAAGAATCCCAACCATTGATGCCTTATAAATATCTCTAAGACAGGGGGATGCAGGTGTATTCTGGATGTCCCTGTGGGCTCCCTTTTGTTTAAACCTCCTGTTATTTTCTCCTCTTTGTCAAGACGATTATAGGTAGTTTGGTGGGTTAACTCTAGAGATTTCCAAGACAACTAAGGGTTTAGAGTTTAGGAGGGTGATGCCTGCAATTCTTTCTTTATCCCCACACAATTTCTCCACACAATTCTGTCTATCCCATGCACACTGTAATTACTAGAAAAAAATGAAGATTTATTTTCCTTTTCCTCTTTCCTAGCTACCAAGTCAAAACACAGAGGATATGAGCCACCTACCTTTCACTGTGATGCCTTGGGTGAGGATAATTTTTGAATAGTTGTGTGCTAGGCACCCCCGAGCAGATTTTTTTGACAATTCCCACTATTTCTTATAGTTTCTCTACGTTTCCTGTAGGATGGCTGTGGTGAAGTAAAATTATAAGTGCGGACACAAACAAATTCCTCTAGCCCGATGGTGGTTCTAGCCACAACAGATATATTCTATGGAATATTTCCTTAGGTTAGAACCAATTAAGAGGGCCTATGTCTTGGTCCCCTTATCTTGTTTGATGATGTCCTTCCTTTCCCGCTCCAGCTATCTCTCGCTTCCTTCTTTAAGCACCTGAAACAGGTAAACAACAACAAACAACAAACGTGATAATAGACAAATTGTAATTCAAACTACTTAACAAGTCAACAAACATTAAGCCATGAATATGTAAGATGACAAATCATGTAGGAAATCATTTGATAGTTGCATATATTAATGTCAAAGATAGATTACAACCTTTTTTCTTGACGTTGCAGTCCTCCTCTAATAAGACAAGGTTCCCACACACTTCTACTAGCATTCCATGATGGCCTTAATCAACAATAGTTTTAAGGCTTTTCCCTTTAGGCTTCACTCCAAACAAAATCACACTTCTCCCTCACACAACTAGATAGCTACAATTAGTAATAGCTTGCTGTCTACTCCAAACCAAAATAACATAAGAACACTAATATCAACACTTCAATACTAGCTTGTTCTTGGGAAGAAGAGAAGTTTATATAGGAAAAATGGATGGGAAATGGATCCTCTTCTCATGGGAGAAGATATTATCCCTTGAGTTATCCATCATTATAGGGTAAAGGAGCCCAAACTGACATCCTCGAACCCATTTGCCCAGACCATTTACCATACTTCCATTACAAAGCTTCTAGAGCTGGAAGCTTTGGCTCCTAATTTAAAAAACTTTCCAAAACAGAATCGACACGATTGAAACAGAGCTTAGTGGCTCCGGTTGGCATGAGGAGTAGTGATAATCTCTACACATCAATGCAGGGGAGACACAGGTCATTACCGTCGGCCTTGTAAACTGGGAAAAACAGAAGTTTTAGGGGAAATGGTGCAAAAGGGAATTGATCTTCTCATGAAGAGGGACACAAAGGGAGTTTCTTCATGAAGGCAAAGCATGCGAGGTTCACTCTAGAGGTCCTCTAGGATCAAGGAATGGGGAATAGAGGGACAGTGACAAAATGATATGTAACAAATTCCCCCTAAAGAGTGAAGGATGAGTTGGAGTGAGGGATGAAATGCTTTATAAATTAGTGTGGGGAAGTGGTATGCCATCGGAAAACCTTCAAGCATGTACAAATACATACACATAAACTGAGATATCTGTCAAATGATACATGAATCTGGGCATGGACGCAGCCATCCAGAGAATGATCATGTAAATGGATCCAGGTATGGGCACAACCATCCGTCAAAGAGGATCATGATGAAACCATGGTATGGTCACCGCCATCCAATAATGAGAAGGATCACATATGATAAATCATTGTCTGGGCACAACCAACCATGTGATAGAGACATGCATATCGTCATAACCATGTCACACCACTTCACAACCTGGACTTGTGTGATCTGAGTCCAAGGTCTTGCGCTCCAACACGACCTAATCAAAGTATAGGTTCTAACATGTGAATAGAGGTGTTGACGTCGAATATGTTAGAAAGTCGCTTGATTACGAGTCAATGATGTAAACTGTTAACAAGCGTGAGAGAAACCACCAATAATAACGATGGTCCTCAAGGTATTATCAATACAATCCATGGAATGTGAATAGAGGAACTGAAGTTGAACACCGTGAAATCACTCGATTGAAAGCCAATGATGTGAACTTGCTGTCGAGTGTGAAGAACTTGCCATTAGGGCATGCAAGCTCTAAGGTATTGGAAGGGAGTCTCTCGGTCAACTTCCCGGATAGTGCACTGTCTTGTCTTCCAAGGTGATGATAAGGTTAGGTAAGATATCGAAGGGTCGTGAATCGAGCCCATCGAAAGCCTCCAAAGTGTTCAAAGATTGGTTTAGTGCAGGAGAAACAATAGCCTTCCAACACACTGGTCGACATGATTGAGGTGGAAGCGCCTTCATCGATGACAGTTCGGTGGATGGTCTTCTCATTGATGCTTACCTAAATAAGAAAGGAAATCTGATGAGGGAGCCATGGAACATGGTTCTCTAGATCAAAACATATCAAACTTAGGGATAACATTTGAGTCCGACTTTTGTTGGAAGAAGTTTTAGCAGGGGTCTAGGATAATGAACCAATAACTCCATCAACGGGAGGAACAACTTGTGACTTTGATGCTGCGAGATCGTATGATGGCCATGGAGCATTAGGTAATAACTTGTACAAAGTGCCAGACTAAGAGTAAGCTAGATCCAAGTACTATGTAATATCCCTCCCCTTAATAATAAATAATAAATAATACATAATTCAACATAACTTTGGGACGAAGTTCCTTATAGTGGGAGAGTATGTAATATCCATCCCCTTAATAATAAATAATAAATAATAATATAATAATAAATAATAAATAATAAATAATAATAAATAATAAATGATACAAAATATATCATAATCTAAATAATAAATATAAATCCCTTCATAATAACTTAATAAAAAAATTCATAACTGTTAAATAATAAATTATATTTAAAAATATACAGAAATACATAACTAAATAATAAAATAAAAATATTAAAACTCGAAATAAGAATAAATAGAAATAAAACAAAGAAAACAATAAAAAAATTAGTAAAGCTATCAAAAAGAAGAAAAATAAAACAAGAAAGCTAAAAAAATCAAAGTCGCATGTAGACACATGGAGTGTGTGCATGTGGTTCCCATGCAATGTTTGTTCTATTTAATAGATGGTGAGGAAAATGAGAGGCATGCCAGCATTCCATTATTCCGAGATTCTATCTTTCATTCTCTTGGGAGAATGGTGTTCTAAGACTTAGGAGTCACTGGCAGTAGTACGTTGATCGAGGGCTCGGGGGTGGCCAGTTGTAGCAAATTCTTGCGCAATTGAGCCTATGGTTGGGTGGAGAGTCGTCCCCAAAACTTTGTTGCGGTAAGCTTACTTCTACCACAGGTAAGCACAGGTAAGCACTATTCATAGTTTGAATTTAGTTAATTAATTACATGTTTATTTGGCTAGGTAAGTGCCACTTTGATTTATATTTAATGTTAATAAGTTAATTAGATATTTATTTTGGGCTGTTACATACTAGGCATGAGCAATGTCCTACTCTTCAGTGACGCATCCACCCATAGCTATATCGCGAGCAATTGGGGCCATGAATGATTTGGTAAACCATTCAGTGAGAAATTGATCAGCAATCTCGAATTTGACAAGGTGATGCCTACGTTTCCATTCATGGCTGTGATCGGAGATGTGTGTCACAATATATTTCTTGAGTGATGTGAGCAAATAGGTGCCAGTTTCATAGCGAACCGATAGTTGAAAATGCGTGAGGAAATCCATGGCTAAAGAGTTAAAGTCATGGTAAGTACTTTGAGGTAGCTCGATGTACCACTTTGCTAGAACACTCGTGAGGGTTCATTGGAAAAGATGGAGACGAATGGAATCGTCCATGTATGATTTTGATGAGCACCAGAGGTGATATGTCATCACATGGTCCTGAGGATCTTCTTTAGCTTTCCCATCGAACTTGGGGCAATTACTTTGTATCTTGGACGACACCGAAGGCCAGTATGGCGATTGAAGGATCAAATCATTCGTAAGGCGAGATACATTTGGAAACTCGAGTGTAGCCAAGAATAGAAATTGGCTGTTAAAAGGCATGGGAGGACGATAAGTGGGCCCATAGGGAGGAGCCCATTTCTGCTGGTAAGGATTTTGGCCATATGGCATCTAAGGCTGCCCCCATTGCAAATTACCTTGACCATAGGGAGGATTTTGACCTTGAATACCTTGGAACTGTCCAACCATAGGTTGCTGATAAGCAACATAGGGGTTAAAAGGCTGTTAAGCCTGTTGACCTTGGACATATGGATATGGGACTTGTTGTCCTTGAACATACAGCTGATGAAACTGTTGTCCCTGAATAAGAGGGCTTTGGACCTACAGTCCTTGGGCATAAGGTTGATACACTTTTTTCCCTTGGACATAGGGATTCTATACCTGATGCCCTTGGAAGGCAGGATTCTGAACCTGTTGACCTAGGACATGAGGATTTTGGGCCTGTTATTACAGGACTTGACCTTGACCCTACCCCTGCAATGGTTGACCTTGTTGATATGTATACAAGGGTTGTTGTTGCCTTGGTTGGTTTTGCTGTTGCAAGGGTTGACCTTGTGGTTGCAAAATTTGTCCCTATGGTTGTAGAAGTTGGTCTTGCGAGGACATGGGTTGAGAGGTTTGTAGAGCATAATGCATCTACTTCTGTGTGGTTTGCTGCAAGTGTTGCAAGGGATGACCTTGCGGTTGTTGCAGTTGACCTCTCTGTGGGATCATTTTCCCTTGCTATTGCATGGAGATCCCTTACTGGAACAAAGGCTGCCCTTGTGGTAACAAAGGCTACTCTTGCGGTAATAAAGGATGCCCTTGTTGTTGTAGAGGCTATCCTTGTTGCTGCAAGGGTACTTGAATAGTGCCCAGGAAATTGCCGAACTAAATCTGGCCATAGCCAGGCTGGATGTACTGCCTAGATTGAAGGGTGTAAGGTTGATTAACCATTCCTTGAGAACCATATGGAAAGTAAGGATTTGGTATTGGACCTAAGCTCCATAGGGTTGCTGATACTGAACATTACTTGATCCAGACAGACCAACATGATTTTGAACCTATTGGTATTGGACTTTGCTTGATCCAGTAGGATCAACAGGGTTATGAATAATAACATAAGAAGGCTGGTTTATACCAAGCATGTGAGCCTTTCACATTAGTGGCACCTGACACCATAGAAACATTCAGGTTCTGCCCCCTAGGTGGTGGCACAGCCTGGCCACTGACTAGAGGGATGGAGGAAGTAACAGAGACATTCTTTGAAACTGTCAGTTGTGCTTGATGGGTAACTAGGATTGACAATACAAGGGTATTCAGAATGGTGGGTTACACCGGGACTGAAGTAACAGCCAGTTGGGAAGTCGTGTTCGTAATGAACAAACCTGAAGTAGGCATGGTGCCTGACGCCCAAACAGGGTTATGGTAAAGTGATGAGGCACTATGTGTACCTGAAAACAACTGTGCCAAAGACACATGGTTGGGTGGAAAACTGGAGGGAATACCCCCTGAAAATGGAAAACCCTCAAGAGGAAGCTTCAATTCTTCCCCCTGAATAGTGTGTGGAGTAGAAACTTGAAACTCATCCGGAGATGTGATTGGAGCATCGCCTTCCAGTTCCATGTCCGAAAACAAATGACGACGAATGGATGAACGAGTACGAGGGGATAGTTCCAAAGGAACACCCAGCTGGTCGTACAGACTGTAAGGACACTGTGGTGATATCACAATAGGGTCAAATAGAGGGTTCAGAGGGTAGATAAGTAGTCCAAGCTGACCATTAGTGGTCGACAAGTTCTCTGAAGTTTGAACGGGATTGTTCAGAGATTTCGGGCCAAGATTAGCAGATGACCCAATATCGAAAGTAGGTGGAGGATGAGATGACAAAGGTTGAATGCTCAGAACAATTGCGAGTTCAACATCTTGGTCCTTGATTGACTTTGGTAACTTAGGAAACAACTCCTCAGACAATCTTTCAGACGGAGGAGAGGAAGAGGAATTGGGTGAACCAGATGGTTCAGCCACGATGACCTTGTCTTAGTCGACAAAACAATTAACTTCAAGGATTTAAAATGTTATTTTAATGGAAACTCATGATTTGGTCTCAAAAAAAGGTTAACAAGGTGTTTTTGGATCGTGGGCAATCAATTATTAAGATGCATAAAAGACTGGTGCTCTTTCATTTTTTAAGAGTCGAGAAAGAAACAAAGATGACTCTATCGCTTTCAATTGGAAATGAGCTCGAAAGGACAAGTGCTCAAATGATATTTTAAATTTAATGAGTCAAAAAGATCAAATGACTGCTCTGGATGATCTAGGTAAACATGATTACCAGGCAACCATGAACTGCAAAATACCTCTCGACGAACCAAGAAGTACGAGTAGGTAATCTCCCCGAATGCTGTGTTCGGTGTATCATGTTTGCAAGGTGGCCAACTTGGCTTCCTAAGGATAAAAGGATTGTAGCCTAGTGTGGTCTCCCATTATATACTTGATGATACAAGGAGCACAAATCTGTACTAACGTTGTCTAATGCCGAAGCTAAAGACAATTGCTAGGTTTAAAGATGCCGGAACACGTCTCTAGCCTAGACCTTCTAGATATGATCATTAATGTCAAATGCACCTTAGGTTAATTGAATTCATTTTAAAGTTGATCTTGAATTATGTTTCAGTTTTCAGGTCTTAGCGATGAGACTCAAAAAACCTTAAATGTAACTAAATGAGACAAGACCCTTTCAATTTGATGAAATGCATACACTAGATAGGGTAGAAACTACTCAATCAAATGCAAACAATCAAGCAATTGAAGATGAAATGATCTTTTACTACCTTACTTTTTCAAAAAATAAACTAATGAAAAATGCATTCCAATTCCTAATTCCCTAACAAGCACTTATCTATTAGTCCTTTCAGAAGCAAATAAGTTCTCTTCCTTTTTCAAATGCTGATGCAATCCTATTCTTTTAATGATGCAAGTTATCATAGCGTAATGATGCAAGAAGCTAGAATTCCATAATATTTCATGAAACCACGAAACAAACTATTCACATATTAATCTTTCGGTGAAAAAGTTCTCGAGACAATAAGCTCTTCAAGCAAATGAACATATGAAAAGAGAGACTCATTTAGACTAATGAAATAATGACTTTACCAATCACAAGACAAACAATGTAATCCATGCTAGAAAAGAAATGTTTAGGCAAGCAGACGAAAACTTTTCAAACTTGTGTAAAAGAGGTCAAAATCGTAAAAGGACCAAGAAACAAAATGCATAGAGTTAGTACACCTACAATTTGACTTACTGAGTTAGAAAACTGCTAAATGGATGATCAACTAGATGCCCTAGTGTCACTGGCTACTCAATGACTCAATTAATCAAGCAGAATGATGACAAGCCAACAAGCAAACAAAACCAAATGAAAAGTAACTTTCTAATTAGGGAGAAAATGGTCCAAAAGGCTTACGAGGTCAAAACCACTAGAGCAGAACACATTGGCCAAGATTAGGGTCAGGCCCTAATCTTCATTTATAGGCATCAATGCTATGCCTAACTGACAACAAGCACCAGAGGCTGGTTGGCGTGACTATTTCTCAACAACTCACATTGATCGATGTGACTGTCATTGAACTAAGCGCGCTGATCGAGGGAGCTAAGGATTTTTTTTCTTTTTTTCTTTTTTGAAACAGGGAACAGATCTGCTACTATGAATTTTAGACTCAAACTAGTAAGCAGGAGAAAGAAACAGAAGTAAAGGGAAAAAGTGGAACTAGAAAAGTTCTCACAAAATCATGAAATCCAAGACAATCAAAAGGGTTGGGATCCCCTGTGGAGTCACCAATTTGTGGTGAAGTAAAATTATAAGTGCGGACACAAACGAATTCCTCTAGCCTGATGATGGGTCTAGCCACAACAGATACATTATATGGAAGGTTTCCTTAGGTTAGAACCAATTAAGAGGGCCTACCTCTTAGTCAGCTTATCCTGTTTGATGATGTCCTTGCTTGCTCGCTCCAACTATCTCTCGCTTCCTTCTTCAAGCACCTGAAACAAGTAAACAAATACAAACAACAAATGTGATAATAAAAAAATTGTAATTCAACCTACTTAACAAGTCAAGAAACATTAAGCCATGAATATGTAAGATGACAAATCATGTAGGAAATCAATCGATAGTTGCATATATTAATATCAAAGAGAGATTACAACCATTTATCTTGACGTTGCAGTCCTCCTCTAACAAGACCAGGTTCCCACACACTTTTGCTAGCATTCCATGATAGCCACAATCAACAATATTTTTAAGGCTCTTCCCTTTAGGCTTCACTCCAAACCAAATCACACTTCTTCCTCACACAACTAGATAGCTACAACTAGTAATAGCTTGTTGTCTACTCCAAACCAAAATAGCATAAGCACACCAATATCAACACTTCAACACTAGCTTGTGCTTGGGAAGAAGGGAGGTTTATATATGAAAAATGGATGGGAAATGGATCCTCTTCTCATGGGAGAAGGGCTTAGCCCTTGAGGTAGTTCCATCATTATAGGGGAAAGGAGCCCAAACTGACATCCTTGACCCCATCCGGCCAACCCATTTACCAGACTTCCATTACGAAGCTTCTAGAGCTGGAAGCTTCGGCTCCTAATTTAAAAAACTTTCCAAAATAGGACCGACATGACTGAAACACACCTCAATCACTCCGGTCGGCATGAGGAGTAGTGCTAATCTCTGCACATCGGCGTGGAGGAGACAAAGATCATTAGCGTCGGTCTTGTAAATTGGGCAAAACAGAAGTTTTAGGGAAAATGGTGCAAAAGGGAATTGATCTGCTCATGAAGAGGGATACAACGAGAGTTTCTTCATGAAGGCAAAGCATGCGGGGTTCACTGTAGAGGTCCTACACGATCAAGGAATTGGGAGTATAGGGACAGTGACAAAATGCTGTGTAACAATGGACGAAACTAGTTTTCTTCTTCAATGGCTCCTCCAGGTGGTCCTAGTTCTCTAAATCTCAGAATGAATGATGTGTGCATGAATGTTATGATTTTTCACTATTCATGATTGATTCCTTGAGTGTTGTGCTGGCTTCTAGTGTGCGTGATTTCCCCTTTTGGATCGTTGGCCCACCGTTTGTTATCATGCAGCCTTTTCTCGTAATCATCACCCACTCCTGTACAACTTAACTCGACCACCTTTTCAACTTATTTGCTATGATGTGACCTTGCCATGTGGCCTACTGACTAGGACTTCACTTTTTGTTTTCGGGCTGAGGGTGGCCAAGTTAGCTGGCCACCTTCAACTTATAAAATCAAAATTTTCATATTCCTACACTTTTATTATATTCGTACTTAGGAAAGAATGTGGATGAGGTGCCATACCTATGGCTTGCTTCGCTTGGTCGATGCATGTTGGAGGGTGGCTCAACTGTTCTTATTCTTGTTTAGGTACATGTTTTCCTCTGCCCTTGTTTTGTTGATTTCACCCAGCTGATATGTTTGTCTTGTTTGTTGTGGTGTTCAGGTGCTGAACTCTTTTTATCCTGCTAAGCTCTAGATAGGTGCCATAGTGCTTGCAGGGGTGATGATACTATTTCTATGCATGGATGCTGAAGGAGGAGCATGGAGACTGCTGCTGTCCTAACACAGGCTGCTATAGGGTTTCCAGTAGTACTACAAGAAATCTTGTAGCCACCTCTTTCTTAATTTTTTTTTTTTTATGAGGAATAGGTGGTGAGGTAGGAGTGGAAGGGGTATTAACGGGGGATATGTAGTGGTGGGTGAGGTAGGCCCTGATGGTATGACCCTCAGACTTTTTTGTGTTTTCCTTTTTTATTTATATATCTTTCTTTTTCGGTGGTTTTTATTTTTTATTTTTTTTTTATGGACACAGAGGGTGGCATGGTCATGAGTTGGTGTTGGGTGAGATGTGGTGAGGTCAATGGTCTCCTCTTTCAACCTAGAAAATGGCTGCATCATCATTTCTCAATCGGAATTCCATTCTTGTAGAGTTTTAGGACATCTTGTAGTTATTGCAAGAAGCCCTGTAGAAGTTAGAAAATTACCTACAAACTGGTTTTTGATGCTTGGAGATGAGAATAGATGTTGGAGACATGGTGGTCATGGAAGGTATGAAGTGAATGGAGGAAGAATGGGGTGTTGCTTGGATTGCTACCCTCTAAACTTGGTGTTTTTTGTTGCCTTGAAAACCTGCAAAAATCACAAAATTATTAGAGGGTAGGTTTGAGGTCTCTGCCATAGCATTTTTGATTTTTTTTTTGAAAGACACACACGTCACCTCAAAGGAGGTTTTCAACCTGTTTTCCTACCCTAAGTGCCTCAAGGGAGGTTTTCACCTAGATATCTTTTATTTTCTTTTTTTCACTCTTGGGCTGCCTCAAGGAGGTTTTCAACCCAAAAGTTGGCCTTAGATGGAGGTTTTCACCTAGGTCCCTTATTGTTTTTTGTTTTGTTTTGTTTTGTTTTTTTTAAATAAAACAGTCTTCAAGAATTCAGTGAGTTGGAATCTGAGACACTTCCAATCACATTCACTTCCTTATTGATAGGACTGACAAACTCTTCCTTTGACAAAGGTATTTTGTAGGCTTTCAATTTGTACCCATTTACAAGCAAGGGGATACCTTCTTCATCAATGGTTCTTATCTAAACAACCCCATTGTCATGGAACTTTTCTATCACATATGGGTCCAACCATTTGGTCATCAATTTTCCTTTGAAATCCTTGAACCTAGAGTCATATAGCAGAGCCCAGTCACCCTCTTGAAAAACTTTATCTTTAATTTTTTTGTCATTCAAAATTTTTCTTTGTACTTGAGTCACCTCTGTGTGTAAGAGGGCCTACATCTTGAATTCATCTAACCCATTGAGCTGGAGAAGCCAATCTTGTTGTGCCCTTGTAACATCCAAATCCAACTGTGCTATCTTTCTCAAAGTGATGTACTCAAACTCAATGGAGAGCAGAGCCTTTTTCCCATAGACCAAATCATAAGGGGTGAAGGCAGTGGTTGTCTTCCAAGTTGTATTATAGGCCCAAGTGGCCGCCACTAGTTTGTGTGCCCAATATTTCCTACTGCTTCTCACCACCTTTGTGAGAATGATTTTCAATGCTCTGTTGGTAACCTCTACTTGTCCATTGGACTGATGATGTAAGAAGTTGACTTCCTATGCTTGATCTTATGCTAGCTCAACATATTCTCAATTAGGTGTGAGGTGAATTGAGCACCTTGATTAGTGACTATCTCTCTAGGGTACCCAAACTTGTAAAACACATTCTCCCTTAGGAACTCAACCACTTTCTCTTTTGTTGCTACCTTGATAGCCTTAGTTTCAGCCCACTTTTTCAAGTAATTCGTGCACACAATTATGTATTTTTTTTACCCCAATGGTGGATCAATGGGCCTAATGAAATCCATGCCCCACTTGTCAAATGGCTCAAGAGTCACTTGAGTTTGAAAAGGAATTTCATCCCTGGGAGTAGGTTTCCCCGTTCTTTGGCACCGATCATATCGACTGGTATATCTTCTTGCATCTTGGTGGAGAGTGGGCCAGTAGTAGCCAACTTGTAGTACCTTGAAGATTGTCCTCTTGGCTGCAAAGTGACCTCCACAAGGCCCAACATGAAAGGCTAGAAGGATTTCAAAAACTTCCTCCTCCCTGACACATTTTCTCAGAATTTGATCTAGGCCTAGCTTGAAGAGATTGCCCCTAATCCAAGTGAATGGTGCACTTTTTCTTAATTATGCTCTTTTCCTTAGAGGACAGATTTGGAGGGAATTGTGCAGCTACTAAGTAGTTGGCTATGTCATCGAACCAAAAAGAGAGAACTAAAATTGGGAATAAATGCTCATATGGTAGCTAATCATCAACCATTCCTTCCTCACATGCAAACAAAACCAGTCTAGACAAAAAATCCGCAACTACATTTTCTCTACCAGGCTTATCAATGATAGTTAGATCAAATTGCTATAACAAAAGCAACCATCTAATAATTCAGGAATTCACATAAGGCTTGTTCAAAAAATATTTAATAGCTGCATGGTCAATATGTATGAAGGTCTGGTAACCAGTGATGTAATGCCTAAATTTATTCAAGGAATGGACAAAAACTAGGAGCTCTTTTTCAGTCACAGTATAGTTCCATTCAACCTTGGACAATTTTTTGTTGATGAAGTAAATGGCATAAAATAACTTGTCATTTATCTGGCCATGAGTTGCTCCTATAACTTTGTTAGAGGCATCAACATGGATGTGGAAAGGAAGAGCCCAATTTGGGCCTCGGAGTATAGGTGCAATAGTCAACTTGTCCTTTAGGGTTTCTAGGGCCTCTTGGCAACTTTCTGACCATAAAATTTTAGAGCCCTTGGTCAATAGTCCAAACGAAGGTGAGGCTACTTTGCTGAAGTCCCTTGCGAATCTCCTATAGTATCTAGCTAGGCCCAAGAAACTTATGACATCCCTCTTCTTCTAAGGAGCAGGGACCCTCTTTACGATAACAATTTGTTTTGGTTCCACTTGTAGTCCTTCTTGGGATATTGAGTGACCTAGAACAATCCCTGCAGTAATCAAGAACTCACACTTCTCAGGACTAAGGGATAAGTTAATTTCAATGCATTTGTTTAATACTTTTCCCAAGTTAGAGAGAGACTCCAGGAAGTCACACATATAGGGGGTGAAATCATCCATATAAATTTCTACCAAGTCATGGACTAGCTCTGCAAAGATGCTCATGACTACTTTCTGAAAAGCGACAGGGGCATTGCATAATCGAAAAGGAAGGACCCTATAAGAAAAGGTACCCCAAGGACTAGTGAAGGTGGTTTTATCTTGATCCTCTGGGCCAATCTGGATCTAATTGTAACCACTAAATCCATCCAGGAAAGAGAATAACTTCTTTCCTGCCAGACCATCTAATACTTGGTCAATGAAAGGTAGAGGGAAATGGTCCTTTTTTGTGGCTTTGTTTAGCTCTTTGTAGTCCACATATATCCTCCACTTCCCATTTTTCTTTGGAACCAAAACTATGAGAGACACCCACTCACTATCTGAGATGGGGTAAATGAACCCTACATCCAACAACTTTTGCAGTTATTCTTTGACTATATCCTTAAGGGCTGGGTTCATTCTCCTCTCAGGTTGGTGCACTTTCTTGCAACCTTCCTTGATGTAAATGTGGTGAGTACACACAGAAGGGTGCACTCCCTACATTTCCTTATAACTCTGGGTAAAGGCATCCATAAGCCTTCTTAGCATGTCACATAACCCCTCCTTCTGATGTGCATAGAGAGAGGGGTTTATTTCAATGTTCTTTATGTACCAAATTCTATCATCTTGATATTAGTAGGACTTGAGTAAGCTAGGCACAAATCAGTCCAAGGGTTATCTTTAGCTTTCTTTACTAACTCCTCAAGGGACATGGTGTTGGGGGGTTGATTCTGGAGGATTTTCTCAATCGGGTCATCTTCATCAATTTTCCCCTCTCCTATAGTAGCATCGAGGGTACAAATTGGGGAAGAATAGACTTCATATTCCTCCTCCTCTTCCAACCATAAAGGTAAGTCATGCTCTAGAGATGGTTGAGCAGGAGGGTATAAGACCAATTGTTTGGACAAATGCCCATTTTTAATGGTCATATTCCCAGCCCTACAACTTATGTAATGTAGGTTTTAACCATGTACAGAAATTACTTGCATACGAATTCTAAAACACAGAAAATAAACAATGCGAGATCATAACACATAAAACACATATACACATATATTTTCCCCTGGATCCAAAAACCGAGACTACTAGCTTGATTTTTCATTATGTTCCTTTCAATGTTACAATACATATTTATACATGCCAAAGCATCCAATACCATGGAATGAAAACCATCGCATCCAACACCATGGACCTAAAAACCATCGCGTCCAATACCATGGACCAAAAACCATCGTGTCCAAAAAACATGTGCACAAATCATGCACAAAACCATAGGTGGGTCTGCCCAACCTAACATAGGGTCCAAAATCAAACAACACCCTAGACCCCATAAAGTGGGGTTACGGGTGCCCTTCAAACCCCCTATTAACTACGTGGAAAGAATATAACACAACCTAACATTCTCCCACTTGTTGCTTTCTTTCCACAGGGGGCCACAAGAGAGCTTAGTCATTTTCCCAGCCTTGAAATGCCCATTGTCTCTCTACACCAAGAGAACTTCTTAGAGCTCACAAATTTTTTCAATGAATCTATAGTATTCTTCAAAGTTTCCACCTTTACCAACAACAACTTTTTGTCTTCTATCATATCCCTCACAAAGTGATACTGAACATCAATGTGCTTTGTCTTTGAATGATATGCAGGGTTCCTTACCAAGAAAATTGCACTTTGGCTATCATATTCTATCCTTATAGCTTCCTATACTAACCCCATACTTGAACACAATCTCTGCAACCAAACTGCTTCCTTGCTTGCATGAGTGGCTGCCACGGATTCTTCCTCTATATTTGATAGTGCCACTACAGATTGTTTATTACTCATCCAACTGACTGCACCTCCAAATAGGTTAAACACATACCCACTTGTAGATCTTCTCTGATCCAGATCTCCAGCACAGTCTGCATCAACAAAGACACAAATATCCAACACTCTATCCAATCCTGGTCTTCCTTGGTAGCAGTAGATCATAATCACTAGTGCCACACAAATACTTGAAAACTCGCTTCACTGTTGTCCAATGCTCCTTTCCTTGTTTTGACATAAACCTACTCAATACTCCCACTACATGTGCAATGTCTGGTCTAGTATAGACCATTGCATACATCAGGCTACCGATTGCACTTGCATATGGAACACGGGACATGTCCTCTTCCTC
>APFE030292912.1:24039-37132 GCA_000404065.3 Pinus taeda | reverse complement strand
TACAACGGTAAAGAAACACACTTTACCTAACTCTATACTAGACCAAGTTGAACTTAACTATTTCCTATGTGTTGGAATATCCTAACATGATGCAACAGTTTCAATATCTGTTGGATTTTGTGGATATTAATCTGAGGTCTTCTTGTCTTCCTTGAACTTATAGAGCTGGCAAGCCTAATAATGGCTTATGCCTGCCATGAAAATGACGAAATAAGCTTGTGAATAAATTAAATAACGTGAAGAGGACTAAAGATGAAAATGTTTCATAAAAAATATATACGAAATTTGTTGTGAATGTATAAAATTTGTTGCTGAGATCAATATAATACTTTCTCAGCCGGCACATTGTAAACATTCACCATTCTGTTATAAAAAATAACAAATTGCCCTGTGGACTGCTGCTCAGGGGTTTTTGCTGGAACCGATCTGCTTTAAATAGTGCACAAAAAACAAAGTTAGCCTTATCATACATTTAAGCTTGCTCAACTATCAAGAATTAGTAAATATATCAAATTACAAATGTCTGGAGATGAAAATACCTTGAAACCGGATCAGTTTGGCTGATTGCAAAGGGCATAATAATGTTTCTTTTTGCAACTCTATTTGAATTGAAACTGGTGCATACGAGAAATAATTCCATCAATTCCGCGTGACTAGATTCCTCAGAGCGTCCACTAAATCCCTTGGCCCGATGATTGACATGAGCCAAATCGCCTTGTTTGTCATTTGAAAGCTTGATTGATGAAAGCACCTTTTGCATCATCTACGGTTTTATCTGTGACAGATCTTTCACTGTTACATTCAACAAAATAAATATGAAATCAGCCAAAACATTCTGTTAAAACAAGAATAGTTTCATAAGTTAGTGCTCCATCACATGAACACCCTCGTGGCAGTCTGTCCATCCCACACATTTCAATTTTTCGAGCAGGAGTGCTAAGTTTGAGGGTTTCGGTTGCTGATAATCTTGCAACTGATCCAGCTTGAAATCAATTTCATAAGTTAGTGCCCCATCACATTCTATCAAGAAATGAGAACCGCCAGTTACAACCGCCTGCATCTAGCCTACGCAAGTTTCTAGCTAGTCACAACTATCACATGTAAATCAACGGATGATTATAATTCAATCGTCTAATGAAAGATCGAATAGTGTACAGTGAAGACAGGTAGACAGGAGGGGAGTTCGTCTCAAAGGGAAAGCCTTACGACGTAATAAGAACATAACAATTTTATATATTGGATTTTGGCAATTGAAATTAGTAATCAATAAATACATATACAATTTTCCAAGTATTTTGTCAATCGACTTTATATTCTGTTAATGTCTTCCATGCTAATGTGTTCCAAGTATTGTATCACTACTGGTGTTTTATTATTCTCTAACCCTTAATTACATAAGTTTATTATTCTCATAGATCTTGTGAGTATTTGATTCATACTTTCGAATATTTTCTCGCTGAATTTAAGATTTATATCTGCAAATGAAAATCCTGATTTCTAAGCATTTTTATAAATTCAAGAGGCCATCCCAAATAGCTAATTCAAAATCATGAAGGTAAATTAATTGTGATTTATTATTTTTTATTTTTAGCTCATAATTGATAAGGATGCTACCAAATTTCTATGTTACTTTTTGATAAGTTTGTGCTCCATATCTAATTTAAGAATTTTTTTTTATAAATAAAATATTTGAATTACATTTCCAAATCAGAATCTCTTAATATCTCTTTTTATTTCACATCTCTTTAAATGATATGGGAGAAAAAACATATCGATAATAATGAGAGTTTCTTTCTTATATTTTTAAGTTGTTTAAAATTTTACATACACTCATTTACGAGTGATGTTATTAGTTCATAGTTCAAATATTCTTAACGTTTATAGATTATCTTTTAGACCATTATTTAGTTTTTCTTAGGAGTATGTTTAAGAAAGTCATTTTCATAATGTTACAAAAATTAGAATTCATGTATTTATTTGCAGTTACTAAATTCATAATTATGAATTATTTATATAATCTGAAATAAACTTTTGAATACATTTCTCTTGGTAGCATGTAGTCTTATAATCTTTAGTTTCATAGCTATCTCATCTTAGTATTTAGTCACTATATAGAGGAACCCCTTCAATTCCAAAATATTTTCATTTTCGAAATAATTTACTCATAAAACATTTAATTGAAACTGAGATTCAAAGTATTTCTGTGCAATTTTGTTGAGAGGTAGTTGTAAATTACATATGTCAATAGGTTTTGTAGCTACCCCTCCATATCAGCGCACAATAACACTAAACTTTCTTAAATCTACTTATAACAATGTATTCATCCATCGATACCCTATTCACCCTAACATCATATTTAAATTTTTATAAGAATGTATTCATCCATCTATGCCTATTCACCCTAACATCATATATAAATTTTTAGACGCTGGTAGTAATCGATATATGGTAAAATGATGAGTTTTTCATTCTTAATTAATGGAGAATTAAATTAAAAAGAATTATAAAAATATTTTGTTCGATATTATTTTTAAAATAATATTTTATTATAATTATTTTTTGTATAAAAGGTATAGTATTTATTAATAAATAAATGTTTTTTGAAAAAAATTTCAGAAGAAATCACATTGGTGGATTTAGGACCAAAGCATTCGAACCAAACAATATGGAATTTTAACAAAGTATCTCCAATACCATAATGAATTCACTAACATTTTACATATTAAAATATTATATTTATATTTATAAATAATTATTTTTAAAATTTTGAATAAATATCTTCCATTAACATTTAGCCATTTTTATATGTTGAGAGATTATGAGGTATTTTTTTCTCTCACTTCATTTTCTTTATTGTTCTCATTATTAATTATTCAAAAAATTTTACTTTTATTTAAAATTAATCTAATTAACCACATAATAGGAATTTAATTTCATAAATTAATTTTACAATTTATAAACTTTAATAATTCATTCAGTTCATAACTCGTAATTTAATAATTTAATTTTCTAATCAATAACTCGTCAACTTTAATTCATAACTCTAATATAATAACTTAACTTAATCTAAAATTAAAGAATTTATTAACTCTTAACTTAATCAACTAAGTTTCTAACCATTAACTCATTTGACTTTAAAATTAAGAAACTTATTAACTAATGAGTAAATAATATGTCAACCTCCTACCTACTCACAAATCTCTTTATTCTTATTATATTATGACATATAAGGCTCTTTTCAAATTATTGTTTCCCTTTCTTTTCTTAAGCACATTGGGTAAAGTGAGAAGTTATCTTTCACTTTATTCAATATTGGCTAGAAATCTACTCACTCATTATCCGTAGTTGTTTAACTACAGTTAGTTATTTATTAACTCACTAATCATAAACACATGAAACTCTTAACCATTAACTTGCTAATTATGTAATTATCATTTATCATATTGATATTTTTGATATACATTATATTTATTGCAAGATGATCTCAGTGCACGATATGTATGGGCCAAGAGATGTTTGACGAGAGATGTTTGAGGGTGGATATTCTAAAAATATTTTTGTAGTTTTGATAGATGGTTTTATACCCCATGGTTTTCTAATTGTGATTAAGGTTGAAATATAATTTGAGTAAATGGATTAAGGTTGTGGATGCCATAAGATCTTACGTATTGGATTGTAAATGGTGAATTTAATACAAATAGGTGTGACTCAGAACATTTGTTGATTTTCATGCTTAAGGTTTCTAGCATAAATCTATAAGAAGTACATATGAATGTTATTAATTACTTTTATTTTTTTTATTTTATAATGAATTTGGGTGTGCATGGCTCATTGTAAATATTTAGAGCTTACATTTGGTATTAAAGAAATTATTAGCTCTAAGGGGGTGCGTTTGTTTCCAAAAAATTAATGATAATGGGCATGTGATAAACCTAGTTTTGGTGGGAGTTATGTGGCAACAATTCTTGGGGTGAAACAAGATGGCAAGAAATTCTAAAATCTACAGTGAGAAATTTAATGCATAAGGATATTCTTTATGGAAGCAAAATATGGAAGAACTTTTGGTCCATAAATAACAGTGAGTCACTATGATCTGAGTACTGTACCTATGGATATGTTGACATAATATTGGTTAAAGTTGCATAGGAATTCAAAGAGCACGATATAATTGTATCTTTCAAATTTAACATGATTAAAAGTTTTCGAAGAAGATACAACCAAGCCCTTATGGGATAACATAGGGGCTTTGTATTAGTTTAAATCTTTGGTAAACATACCTTTTCTTTAAAAGATGTTGCACCTCTTAAGGATGAATGATGGAGACTTGGTAACAAAGCATTTAAATTCCTTCAATACTATGGCAATTTAGTTATTGTTCATTTATACTAATATGTTAGATGAAGATAAGTACATTATTTTATTGTGTACATCACTAGATTCATGGGATACTATGTTTATAGATATTGATAATAATGCAACCACTTTAAAGTTTGACGATGTGTTCTCATCCTTTCTATCATAAGAAATGAGGTGGAAAACCATGGATAGTCAAAGAAAAATCCATTATCTATAATGAGATGTTCCCTAGATACAAATAAAAATAATTCTTCAAGTAGGAGATCTAGATTTAGAGTATATTTAAATCCTTAGAAAATCCTTTAGGGAATTCTAGGAATGTGGTAAAGTTGGGCACTACAAGAAGGATTATAGATCTTAAAATGTTGATAAAGGGAAGGAATTTGATGATATTCCTTAAATAAAAGGAAATGACTCCTAAGAAGAATGAGGGGATGTGTACTTGGCTTCTTCAAGCACACATGCAAATCATGATGTATCTTTGATTGATTCAAGTGATTATTTTCATGACTCCCCGTGAGGAGTGGTTTTATAAACATGGAAGTGATGACAGAGGTGACATTATCCTAGGAGATGAATCAATAGCTAGAATCATAATAAGATACAAATTTAAGATGTTTCTCAAAGATGGAAGGATTAAAAAACTCTCAAAGGTTTTGAAATTTTTAAATTTGGCTAGAAACTTGATATTTGTATGAAAGATAAGTAATGTGGATTTAAATATTGTGTTTGAAAGGGAAATCTACAAAATAGTTTGAGGAGAAACGATGTTCATCAGGGGAGTTTGAAATGGAACTCTATATAAGCTATTGGGTAAAAGAGTGGGGACAATCTAGAGACAGTGATGGCCCTTATGAATGTATAATTACCATACTCTTTTAACTATTTTTTGTAACATTATAGCTCAAAATCATGTTTTCCTTTAAGGTTACATAGTGATTGATCCCAAGTTTTTACTTTTCAATAGAACACGGGTAACAATGGTGACAATATTTCCCTATGCAGAAGAGATAATAATCTCAACCGAAAAATTCACTAACTAGAGCGGATATGGAGGTCCTTGAGTAGATCTATCCGAAGGAGCTCTGTGAAGAGTTTGAGAGAAGTGAGGTGAATGACTTAATGGGTTCCTTTTTAAATCATATATATGAAAGTTGCACATATACATGTGTTGTGCATATACGTAAGCTATGCAATACAGGAGATGTACATATATAGAATTTGTGCAACTTTTGTATCTGCACATATTTCGTATATGTGTATGTATTTTGTATATGCGCATATCATTTGTATAACCACATATGTTGTATATGCACATATCTTCCGTATATGTGCATATATGGAAGTTGCACATATATGGTAGATGTATATATACGAAAGATATGCATCTATAAAAAAATATGCACATATACAAAATATATGCATATACAGAAGATATGCATATATATAGAAGATGTGCATATACATAAGATATGGATATATTGAAGAGATGCACATATACGAAAGATATGAATATACAAAAGATATGCACATATATAGAATACCTGCATATACTGAAGATATGCACATATATAGAATACATGCATATATGGAATATATGCATATACAGAAGATATGCACATATACGTAAGATATGCATATATGGAAGATGTGCATATACGGAAGATGCATATATACGGAAGAGATGCACATATACAGAAGACATGCATATACGCAAGATATGCACATATATGGATGATATGCATATACAGAAGATATGCATATACAAAAGATATGAACATATACAAAATACATGCATATATGGAAGATATGCATATATATAAAATATATGCATGTATGGAAGATATGCACATACAAAAGATGCATGTATACAAAACATATGCATATATACAAAAGATATCCATATACAGAAGATATGCACGTATACAAAAGACGTGCATATACAAAAGATATTTATATGCATAAAATATGTATATATATAAAAGACGTGCATATATGGAAGTTACACATATATGGAACATATGTGCATATACAGAAGTTACACATATATATTAATTCTTACTTTTATTTAGAAATGTTCACATAATGAGTGGCCAAATTCCGCACATATTTTTCAATCTATTTTTCCATATTTCACAAATCACATATCTTAATTAGTAAAATAGTAATATTTCCACCTCCCTTTAGTCACACTTAGCTTAGTAGAAGAAAGAGTAAAAAACCGATTATCTACCCATCATTTCTTTTTCATGCAAGGAACAATTGAAATCTAGTGTAATTAGGAGGATATTACAATGGACCATCAAATATCCACATCTTCTCACACTTTACATGATCACTTGATCACTTGCACATAGTTACACATCACACACTAAGCTTCTATATGCTTTGTATTAGAAGGCATCTAGTTTCCAAATATTTTGGTACTTAGTTTATTTTAGCTTACATCTCACACCCTAAGGAAAAGTAAGACCCTTAAAAGCTACCATAACTTGAACCAAGTAAATTCCCCACAGGGGGCACCAAAGAATTTGTAGTTCAGGTTAGGGCCATTGGGGGTATGCATCCCATAATTCGCCATGGTCATGTCACATCTTTGAGACATAGAAGTTAACTTCATAGGATCTTGAAATCCTTCAATCGTCCCACAGAAAAGAATACCTAGGCATGGTAGAGACTAGATTTAGAGGGGTTTTGTCCAAGGCACAGTGCATGTAGTACTATTTGGGGCTACCTGACCCATCTAGTGCTTAGCACCGGTAACTGAATACCAAGAAGCTAATGACTCGAATGCTCACATGGGATGAATGTACTTTACTTTCTAAAATCTAGGGAATCCATCCCTATAGGTGGAGGTATGGGCAACACCAAAGCCTCATATGTTACATTGGTTGATTCTTCTGCTACTGGAATGCGTCACTAGTACTTTCAGGATGTTTCCCCAATACCCATCAGAATATATCTTGACAAGGCCCAGTTACTTTGTGAGTGGTTCACTCCCTAGTACACATAGTACCCTGGAAATTAAGAGATTGTGGAGTGTGAGAACATTGTAACCTTTGTTTATGACTCATGCATAGGAAGTGTATGTACTTACATAGTAGTTGTTTGATTGGTTTTGAATATACATTGAATTATTCATGGCTAACAAGGTGTTGGGTGTAGTGGTAAAAAGAGCAAACAGGAAATGAGATGGCATAACTAGATTATGTGTGAAGTACTTTTAAGGAGGTTGGGTCAAAGGCTCCACGGGGTCGATTCTGCGATAATAGTAAAGGGTATACATGGCAACGTGGGCCCAGGCTTATCACAATCGCATGGGAGTGGTTGTTCGTGTTGGCATTATGACACAGGTTTGGCACTATGACACAGGTGCTGTCCTTGATGGCAACTCACTCAGATGACAGATCTCAGTTCAGGCTCTTAGAATGAAGGAAACAGAGATATACATAGGTTCCCTTTGACCGAGGCACGTATACACATGGGTTAGATGACCAAAAGGCGCGTATGCGTATACACACACTTTCATGCAAGAAAAATCACGTACAAGTTGGAGAATTTGGTTTTGGTTCATGGTATTTGGACCATGGTATTTTGACCCATGGTATTGGTCCAAGGTATCTTGTTAGAAGTGTTGGCCCCAGGTATTTGGTCCAAGGTATTGATTCTAAGTGGTTTTGGAGCATGGTATTGAGTAAGGCCTAAGACTATAAAAGGAGGAAGAAATCATTAAGCAAAGGCACTCAAGTAATGCATATCATATGAAGAGAAAGATCGGGTATTCGGATTATTGGGTTGTGGTGCATAGCTGGATGAACCTGAGCGCTTGATGAAGGATAAGTTCTATTGATGGGTCAAGATCTTAAAACTTGAAGAGATATATGTTTGTGTGGTTTTGATCCTTTATTATTGGCGCATATCGTAATCTGTAAATCTGATGATCTAGGTATAATTGATGTTTGATCAATTGCAAAGGTTAATTCATCTTTTACATATCTTTACACAGGTTCAATATATCAAAGGAACATATACACGTCGGTTTGGAATTCCACAACAATGTATATGCAGGTTGGCCTTAGGAAGAATGCATATGCATGTAGGTTTGTCACATTGAAGTAGCGTACATCTCATAGAATATGCTTTAGCTACTTCTGTTTTGCTGCTACAGTATTTTGGGTTCTGGCTTGGGTTCTAGTTACTGGTACAATATTTTGGTTATAACTTCCAGAGAAGAGATTGGTTGATTTAGTTTGGTTGGTACAAGGAGATTGGTTGATACAGATGTTTGATTGATGTTATTGATGGATCCAGTCTGAAATTTATGAAACGTGGTCCCTAGAAGAAAAGAGAAGGTTGTAGCCTTCTGTAGGTCAACACCTATGTACTAGTAAACACATCAGCTAGTACAAGAGCTAAGGGGGTTGAAGCTCCCTTCCAGGAGAAACTGGAGAACGAGAGAAGGTTATAGACTTTTGTAGGTAGAAGCTTGTGTATTGGTATAAGACTGCACCAATACAGAAACATTGTAAAAATAAGTTTCTTATTAAAAGAAGCTAGATACGAATTGCAACAACTGGTTTTCACCCACATTAGGTTTCCACCTTATATCTTGTGTTCTTGTGTGTGATTTTCTTCTCTGTTTTTATTGTACCTGGTTACTGTTTATATGGTTCTAACGCACAGATTAATGATCAACATCTGAAGAATTAACTAAATTATAAGTCTCCAGGGTATATGCTAGTTTCCTTAACTACAATTGCGTATATATGCAAGTTTCACTAACTGGAGTAGCGTATACAAATCTGATTGTGAAATGAAAAATAATTTACTTGCTAATACTGATTCACCACCCCTCTCAGTATTATTTCCAATAGTTCGGTGAAATGACCAATGGAATATTTTGATTACAATCAGAAAC
This sequence comes from Pinus taeda, assembly GCA_000404065.3. NCBI lineage: Eukaryota > Viridiplantae > Streptophyta > Pinopsida > Pinales > Pinaceae > Pinus > Pinus taeda. Next base: position 27,858 of record APFE030292912.1, on the reverse strand, counting down.
ACATGGGTTGCGGCTAGAGTTATTTGATATAATAAAGGAAATGAGATTCAGCTAGAGCTTGGTTACGACAATATGAAAAAGGTGGTGAGAAAGAAGGTGAAGAAGAGATATGAGGTTTAACTTCAAGGTCATGCAGAAGAATGGCTGTTAGGGTGGAGAGAATGGCCATGGATATTGATAGTGCGAGGGGAATGGCTGAATGGGGTAATCAATGTAGGTGAAAGTTTTATCAACCAACACAAATTATTACCAAGTGGAAGGGTATACTTGAGTTTACATAAGGAACATGGAGGAGATACGGTAGAGGAAGATGTGGATGGGGTGTTGTTCTTCTTAACTTTTTGCTTGTCCTTTTTAATGGAACTCTATGGTTTCAATGCATGTGTAACTACAAGTTATAAGGATTTCTAAGGGGGTTTCAAGGGACCGATCCTATATATCTATGACCAAATAGACCTTTGTAGTATTTTGATTTCTATTCTAGTTGGTTTTTATTGCAAGTGTGTTTTCTATAGAATTAAATCATAGAGTTATTTTCATAATATAAGAACCATTCATGTATTAATTTTTCGCATATAATGAAAACATTTCTAAGTTTACATCCTTGGATTTGAAATAGAATATAACAATATTTAAACACTTAAATTAAATGACACTTCTCCATATGTTTAAAACCGCTTCTTAGGCATCCTTAGGAGACACTTTTAAAGATAAAGGTATAAGTATAATCTATGGAGAATTGTCCCCATTGAATCCACACCCAAATTTGAGATGATAACCATATCACCATAGTCCATTGACTTTATCTATAAAATTGAGTTTGTCTTATTTAATTCCGACCACTCCAGTGGTTACACATAAGGTGCACAAATGTAACACCCCTCCCACCCTCTTGTACTATCTAAGTTATTGGAGGTGTTACCTATTGATTATGCCCAAATCTCCAAGGTTGGTTATGAATATGGTGTTATAAGAATCCTCTTTTTGTAACATAATAAAATATTAAAACGAATTCCACCATCGCATTCATCTCATAAAGATATTTTCAGTGATAGATTTTATCTCAATCAAATTCCAAGATTGATAGTTATGCTCATTTGAAGTTTCACAATTCGTATAGTGCCACATCAACATTAAATTTCCACGTGGAACCCACCTGCTCCCTATCTATCCCACATGACATTTCGATGTTAGCATAACACAATGTCCATGTAACTAGGGTGTTGCGACATGTCATCCACGTGATATATGCATATTTCCATATATACATGCATATACAAAAGTTGTGTATATACAGAAGATGGCTTCCATATAGATGTAGATTATGTACGTATATATATATCTAAGCATTCATATATGAAAGATGACTTCTGTATATGCACATATATATGGAACTCACCTTCCATATACATAGAAGTTATGCATATATGGAAGATGAGTTCCATATAAATGTGCATGTACAAAAATTGAACATATATGAAAGCCATCTTTCGTATATGCACACTTCCATATATATGTAGATATACATAACTTGGATATAGAAGCTATAACTTACATATGTATGTGCATATACATAAGCTATAACTTAGATATAGAAACCATCACTTCCTTAGGAGGACACTTTTAGGCTAAAATTTTCTCTAATGCACATATCTTTTGTATATGTACAACTTTTGTTTATGCATATTATGGAAGTTGTGCATCGCTTATCTGTATGCGTAGCTTTTGTATATGTGCATATATACAAGTTGTGGATATATGGAAGATATGCACATATATGGAATATATTCGCATATCTTCCATGTATGCAAAACTTTCATATATACACATATATGGAAGTTGCACATATACAGAAGCGGTGCACAACTTTTGTAATATGTATAAATAGAAGTTGTGCATATACGGAAGTTGAAAATATATGGAAGATATGCGCATATACGGAAGTTGTGTATATACGAAATATATGTGCATATACAGAAATCACACAACTTCTATATATGCACATTTTTTGTATCGCATATCTTTGGTATATGAACAACTTCCAACTATGCACATATATTTTGTATATGCGTAACTTTTGTATATGTGCATAGATAGAAGTTACACATATATGGAACATATACAAAAGTTGTGCATATACAAAAGATATGCGCATATATGGAGGCTATGTATATACGAAAGTTGAAGTTTAGAACAACTTTCGTATATGTGAAATTTCTATATATGTGCATGTCTTCTATATCCGCAACTTCCGTAAATGCATATATATAGAAGTTGCATATATACATAAGTAATGTGAAACGTTTGTAATATTCATATACAAAAACCTCCATATATGCACAATTTTCGTATATGCACATATCTTATGTATTTGCACAACTTCCATATATGCACATCTTCTGTATATGTGAATCTACTATATATGCATAACTTTGACATATGCACATATACGAAAGATGTGCATATATAGAAGATGCACAACTCTTATATATTCACATCTTGTGGATCATATAACTTTCATATATATGTGCATATATGGAAGATATGTACGTATATAGAAGTGCATTTATGGAAGTTGCGCATATACAAAAGTTGTGCACATATATGGAAAATATGCACATATATGGAATATATGTGCATATACAGAAGTTTGCATATACGGAAGGTGCACAAACATGGAAGTTGTGCATATACGGAAGATGTGTGCATATACAGAAATGACCACAAAATTGATATGTCCATATCTTTCATATATGCACAACTTTCGTATATTTGCAACTTTTGTATATGCACAACTTTTATATACACACATATCTTCTCTGCCAAAAATATTAGTATTTGAGGATACATCGGGATGGACAGAGCCCGAGCGCGGGGTCCATGTGGGTTGCAAAAAAGGTTATCTCTGTACGGTCCCATAGGAAGAGATTCTCTAGATTCCATCTACCCCCTTAACAAAACCCTCTACCTCCGCCCCCAATTTGAATTTGATTTGTTCTTCTCATCAAATAAGGGGTGAAAAAGAATGTCCCTTTGTAAACACATTCCATCCCAATTTCTCCAAAAATATTTATTCAAACTCATTCATCTCTGCAGAGAATGTGTCAGGTCCCCTAAAAAATGCTTATAATCCAAAATTCTTGACATGTAGGAATTGGGAAAGTGTAGGAATTTTCACATTTTATTCATGTGGAGTTATTCTATATATGTGTCGACTTCCATACATGCATCGCTTCTATATATGTGCTTATAGTTTGATATATTCCATATATATAAAAGTTGCACATGTGAAGAAAATGCATATATGTGCAACTTCCATATATGTGTAACTTCTGTTTATGCAAATTACGGAAGTTGCACGCTACTTTTGTATATGCTCAACTTCCATATATGTGCATCTATGAAAGTTGTGCATATATAGAAAATATGCACATATCGTCCATATATACACAACTTCTATATATGCACATATACGGAAGTTGCGCATATACGGAAGTTATGCATAACTTCCGCAATATGCATAAATGTAAGTTATGCATATACGAAAGTTGCACATATATGGAATATATGCACATATACAAAATTTGTGCATATACAAAAGTAATACATATACTAAAGATACATGCATATATAGAAGTTGTGCATACAACTTCTACATATGCACATTTTATGTATCACAATGTTTAGTATATGCACAAATTCCAAATACACACATATCTTTCTTATATGCACAACTTTCAAATATGTGCATATATGAAACTTATGCATATATGGAACATATATAGAAGTTATGCATATACGAAATATATGGGCATATAC
>APFE030292912.1:6676-23684 GCA_000404065.3 Pinus taeda | reverse complement strand
CACACACACACAACTTTCATATATGCATACATACAAAAAATGTGCATATATAGAAGTAATGTGAAACTTTAATAACATGCATATACCACAACCTCCATATATGCACAGTTTCCGTATATGTGTATTTACCGTATATGCACAACTTTCATAAATGTGCATATATGAAAGATGTGCATATATGAAAGACAAATAACTTCTATATATGTGCATCTTCTGTGTCACATATATTGTATATATATGCAACTTTTGTATATATGCATATATTTTGTATGTGTGCAACTTTCATTTATGTGTATATACAGAAGTTGTGCACATACATAATATATGTACATATACAAAAGCCGTGTATATACAAATTTTGAAGTTGTGCATATACAGAAAATATGTTCATATATAGAAGTTGTGCGTATACAAAAGATATGCACATATACAGAAATTGTGCATATATTAAAGATATGTGTGTATTACGAAAGTTGTCTATATATAGAAGTTGCACATATAAGAAAGTTGAGAATATATGGAATATATGTGCAGATACGAAAGTGGCGCATATATAGAATATATGTGTGTCAGAAGTTGTGAATATATGAAAGATATGTGCCTAAACAAAAGATGCGCATATATTGAAGTCACACAAATTTATATATGCGTATCACATGTATCACATATTTTTCATATATTCCTATGGCTTGATGTTTGTGTCTCATCAAATGTTTTTTCACCCAACTTTGAAAAAAAAAACTATTAGTTTTGGGTCCCAACTATTGAAGAAAATGGGATATAGTGGAGGGGGACTTTGGAGGAATGGATAGGTAATTGTTTTTCTTGTTTCCCATGAAGTGTAGACATCTAGAGAAGGTATTGGATGTGTTTTTCCCATTGAATTACTAGCTACATTTAATCTTGTTGAATCTAGGAAGGTGTCATTTGTTACAGGTGGAGTTTAGGCTTTATTGTTAGAATAGAAACCCCCTTCTGACTAATTTGCATAGATTCATCAGATGGTTGATAATGTCATTAAAAATGAGAATGTCAAATTGATGAGATGGTTGATGATGCCATTATATGTGCATATATAGAAGCCACACATATAAAGAAGTCATATTCTATATATGTGTAGATTTTATATATATATATTAATATATATACATGGAAGTATGCATATATGGGAATAGCTTTTGTATATGCATGCTTCCATATTTATGTGCACGAATAAAAATTGTGCATATACATAAGTTGCGAATATACAAAATCTGACTTTAGTAAATACATACATATATATATATATGTGTGTGTGTGTGTGTGTGTGTGTGTGTGTGTGTGTGTGTAAGTTTTGCATATATAAAACCCAACTTTTGTGTATGCACAACTTTTGTATATACACTCATATATATGGAAGTGTGCATATATATAAGTTTCCCATATATGGAATCCATCTTCCACATATGCACTCTTCCATATATATGCATGCTTTAGTTCATTGTATAAATACAATTTTTAGAGCTTCTTCAATTAACTACATCAATTTTTAGATAGTTACACAAGCTATCTTCAATATATGAACGCTTCCATATATATGTGCATATACAAAATCTGCACATATATGGAAGACAAATTGTTTATATTTGTGAATTTTGTATATGAATATATGTATAGAAGTGTGCTTGTATGGAAGATGACCTCCATATATGTACAACTTCTATGTATGCACATAAATATGGAAGTATGAATATACAAAAGATGACTTCTACATATGTACATAGACATGGAAACCATCTTCATTATATGCACAATTTGATATCTATGTGCATATATAGAAGTTGTGCATATACAGAAGTTGGCTTATGTATATGTACAACTTCTATACACACACACACACACACACATATATATATGGAAGCGTTTATTTAAGGAAGATGGATTTAGTATATTCACAACTTCTATATATGCAGAACTTCAATACATGCACATAAATATGGAATAATGCATATATGGAAGATGGCTACCATATATATGCGTATATACAGAATCTGCGCATATGCTGAAGTTGCACATATACTGAAGCTATCTTCTGTATATGTATTATTTCATATATATTTGTGTGTGTGTGGCTTCTGTATATGAAAATATGCATATAAGTGTGCATATATGGAATATGGTCTCCATACATGCATAACATTTATATATGCACATAGATATGGAAGCCTGCATATACTAAAGATGCCTTCTGTGTATACACAATTTCTATATATACACATATATGGAATCCATCTTCTGTATATGCATGCTTCCATATATATGTATGTATATATATAAGTTGTGCATATACAAAAGATGCTTCTTTATATGAACAACTTCTATATATGTGCACATATATATGGAAGCGTGCATATTTAGAATATGGCTTGTATATATTCACAACTTCTATGCATGAACGTAGATATGGAAGCGTGCATATATGCAAGATGAATTCCATATATATGTGAATATACATAAGCTATAGATATTTAGAAGTAATCATTCTCATATGCACACTTTTAAATATATATGCACATATGCGGAAGCCATATATATGCACAACAATTGGATATTCACATAAATATGGAAGTGTGTAGATAGGGAAGATCGATTCCATATCTATGTGTATGTATAGAAGTTTTTCATATATGAATTCCATCACCTGTAAATGTGAAAAATCTATATATGCATATAGATATGGAAACGTGCATATATGGAAGATAGCTTCCATATATATATTCATATATAGCAGTTTTGCATATACGGAAGAGTGCATATAGAGAAGATGGTTTTCATATACTCGCAATGTTGTTAGTATCAACTATTTTATTGTTCCTTAAAGAATTTTTTCTCGCTCATTATGTTGTTTTTATGTTATTGTATTAGGTTATGCAAGCCATCAAGAAGGGTTGATTTCATCCTCATTCTTATGACATAGTAAACTTGGTCTCACACTTATCTTTGCATTTGATTTCCAACATAAAAAAGACATCAAATGGCACACAGCATGGTATCTTGGATGGCGCTCCTATCCCAAATGGTGTGAGGTATAATTGGGACTTCGTACCAAGGAGACCACTTAGTGTTGGTTGATTATCCAACATCGTCAACACTTTTGGTGCTAGAAGGAGAGCAAATGACAAGTTGAATCTAGTTTAAATTGTCTAGCATATAATGACTTATCCTAATCCTTAATGTGTTTAGGGTTGTGTTTCTAGAGAAGTATATTCCAAAAATTAGGTATAAGATTATCTCATGTAAAAAAATAAGTTGAATTGTGAGAGTGAAATTTCTACATTAGAACATCTTGCTCAATTTTGTGAAGGTTGTATCTCAAATAATTTCTTTGATGAAGTGGTGATATGTAGAATTTTCACTCCTACCTTTGAAATTTGTCAAAACTTAGTCTAAAACATTACCCTCTACATCTATTTATTCAATTGAACAATTCATTGATGATTTTCTATATGATTTTGACGGATATAGTCACCATAAAGTTTTTGAAAATATCAACAAGATCATAATGAAAATAGGTGAATCAATTCCAATGATTTTATACGTATATTTAATAATTTTTGTTATAATTTTCCTAAGAGGTATGTGGATTGGAATTATTTGCAAGAAAAGTGTGCAAATTTGGTTCGCCTTTCCCTGGAGTAATATGAATCAAAGCTGATTAATGATGATTATAACAATCCACAATCTACAAACCAACAAGAATTTCTCTCAACTTGTTTCTTGTTCTGATGGAACTCAAAGAGAATAGCATGTCTTCAAAGAGGTGATGGTTACTCTACCTCCTCTCATCCTCCACTGTCTTCATTTCCAAATTAATTAATAGACTCTTGTACTAACATTGAAATTGGAACATCAACCAAATTCCTTTTGTTTTTATGAATGAAGATCTTTCCTTCAATATTATGTCCATGATGCCTGCACTCGTAGGCAATACGATTCCCAGATGGCCTAGTATAGGGTGAAAATGTGAATCTGGGTAAGACTTTTCCTTATTTTTTGATGTTTTCTTTTTTCAGGTATCCGTCAACATTGTCAGATTTAGCAATAATTTTTTCTCTAAAAAAAATAGATATAAAAAGTATAATATTACATGCGGTGCGAACTATTTCTTAATATTTTTTTCTATCAGTATAAGTTATCCCAATACTTATTAACCATAAAACCCTAATTCCAAAAAGTGTTTCCCATTTCACATTTTTACCCTATAGTCCCTACTTGAGAAAATTAAAATAAAAGGAAAAGTTCTACCAAACCAATCCCTAGGGTGAGTCGTGAGACTTCAAGAGCTGCCATGTTGAAACTTCGAGAACCAATCGAAAATTTCCACTTAGTTCCCTTGCCATGTAATGTCTTCCATGTCACTTCCACGCCATCTTTTCCATGTAAATGCAAGCTAATCTTCCAAGTCATCCCATTTCCATGTGTTATTCTTTGCTACTTCCATGTGTCATCTACCACTGGTCTAATTCTCCACTTCATGCCTACTCCAGCCTCTTAGCCACTTTATTCCACCTCCAGCCTCTTGAGACTACTTTAGAAAATATTGAGCGTACACTCACTATGTAAGCACTCACATGCCTACGATCACACTACCCACACTCGCTGCTATTTCCTTGTGCAATTCTGAAGGATTGACCAACTTCATGCATGCAAATTTCTATACACTCCACTAGTATACAAATAATTTCACATTAGCTTTAACTCATCCACTCTAGTTAAGTAATTTGAATTCCATACATGCATGATATAATTTCATCTAATTGATTAGTTAACTGATAAACCTTTCAGTTAGACTGTTGTCTTACTCCATAAGTGACCTTCAACTGACTTTAACAATAGTTAGAGGCCAATTAACTAAATACAACTAACAATCACTATACTGGATTACTAAAATTTAACAATCACACATGAGTAACTGAACTCCAATATTTATAACTCGAATTTATTAAGCTGGCTAAGTGGCAGGAGCCATTTCACACAAGTTAACTGCCTCTAAGTTGTCCTACTAATGTGGAAATTTGATTTACCTAATTTGACTAAGACTCAAGTCAAATTGAGCCTTTCTTACTACATTTTTTCAACACTCCCTGTTAGCAAGAAATGGATTTTATACCACTCATATCCAACACATATCGAATGTACTGTAGCGCTGCCTCTCATTGTTGTTGCTACAATTGAGAAGTATGCAAAAAACACTGAATCATTTGTGTCTCTGAAACTGTCTGCTGGGAAAATTGTGTTTTTGTTAACTTTTATACCGAGCTTTCTTCTCTATTGTCAACACTTCTCTGCACTCCTCAATATTTAACTAAAATTGATCCTCCTTCTACTGAACACTATGGGCCCATGTAGCAAGGTAATGCTCCATGAGGAAAATATACTGCAACTCCTCTCCTATGGATCCTACCCAATTTTTTCAATTATGGGACTAGGTCTCTACATTTCCCCACCTCACTCCTAGAGGTATAGCTGCATGCATGGAGAGATATAATCTACCCATACTAATCTTGCTACTGCTATGTTGTTTCTTCCACACCGTTGTTGTAGCTACTGCAATAATGAGTTTGATCTCCCCATATCTTGAGATACTAGCTACCATAGGTTTGATCGCTTCAAAACTAGACTCCCTTTGAGTCTCGATCTCCTTGTGGTAAATATATATACTTCTCATTTGTCAATATAAATGATCACAACTCATTTTTGTGTCACTAAACATTGGCTCATTGACCTTCCCACTAGCAACCTTCTAGCTCCATTAAGAAGTCTGTGCATAGGGTCTTCTGCATCTTCCCAGAACTAGGGCTCCATTACTCTACCTCCTAATAGTTCATTAGTTATTCAATGATCATTATACATGATGACTTCAAGGACTACACACTTTTCAATATTCTTGCTGCTCCACTTTTGTTGGTTCCCCCATGGTCCTAATACTAATGAACTATTTTTTACCTTCTACTTGCAGTGGTTACTGGAGTGCCATTTTCTCCAGTATTATTCATTTAGGTTCCTACTACCATGCATCTTCTCAGAATAGTGATGTTTTTCCATTCTGAATATTCCAGAAACAAAGCTCCTCGATCAAATTATTCCATACCAAGTTACATGAGACACATCTACCCTTTTGTCACTAAACCTTATTAAAGTCTAAGGAGGCTAGTGTGGAGCATATTTTGCCTTCCAAAATCAAGCTGAGGAGAGTTTGACATCCTTAATCTATTGCCGCCATAATTTGGCTCCACATTCCACATTCAATTTTTCTAGGTCAAGAAGGCCTAGACCCCCTTGTGCTTTGGGATTGCAATTTTTTTCCCAACTTAGCAGCTCAGACTTTTTTTTCCTCTTCCCCATTCTATAAAAACTTCCTTTGGATTTCTTTGATTTTGTTGAGGATAGCTTTAGGATTTAGGAGAAATGATATTAGAAACATAGGGATAGACTACAAAACTCATTTGATTAGCACCAATATACTGGCTAGGTTTAGACCTCTGTAGGTCCACCAGCTAACCTTGTGTTGTAATTTTATAATTAGTGTTTCCTAGGTGTTTTTCTTTCAAACTATGTCCATTAAAGGGACTATTAGCTACTTTGACGACATGGATTTTTTTCAAAGGCTAAAATGCGAGAAAGTTTTCTCTGCATATAAATATGAGTGTTAAAAGCCAAGACCATGGATTTGAACTAATTAACTTCCACACCTGAGGTTGCAGCAAAAGACTTTAGGATCTGTTTGTAGGAATTTTCCTCCTTGACTAATGGGATTCGATGTAACATTGTGTCATCCACAAATTGTTGGTGGGTGGTCGACTTGTATTCTTCATAAGGCTATAATCCTTTGATCTCCCACATGATCATCGTTGATTTAATGGCTCTCTTGAGGCTTTCCATGGCCAGTACAAAGAGGAACGGAGATATAGGGTCTCCTTGTCTAAGGCCTCTAATGGGGAAAAATGGTTATGTTGGGGCCCAATTGACTAGTATTGAAAAACAGGTGGAAGTGATGAACGATGTTATCCATTAAATCCAACCTTGCCTAATGTTGAAATATTTTAGTAGGTCTGTGAGATAAATCCAATTTAGCTTTTCATACACCCGAGAAATGTCGAATTTCATAATCATTCCCACCTTTTTTTGAACCTTAAGGGAGTGAATGGTTTTGTGACCCTCGATTATATTCTCTAATGTTCGCCTTCCTTCAACAAAACCAACATGTTCTTCTGATACTAGGATTGGGAGGAGGGGTCTTATTCTGTTCACAATAACTTTAGAGAGAATTTTGTAAATAAAATTACATAGGGAAATAGGTTTGAACCTACATAGGGTGTTGGATTATTTCTCTTTAGAGATCAAGGTTATGATAGTGGTATTCAGGGCTTTGAGCACTAAATTCAATCTATGGGAATCTTCAACTACCTCGGCAATATCACAACCCACTATTTCTCAAAAAGCTTTAAAAATATCGACAGGGAATCCATTCGGTCCTTGTGCTTTTCCATTTGGCATGTCTTTCATCACCTGTTTTACCTCCTCCATGGAAATAGGTCAAGTAATATTATCATTCTACTCCTCTAAGATTAGTTTGGGGATATGTTTGAGGATTTTCTTGATAGCTTTTGATTTGTCTCCCACTGGTTCTGAGGTAATGTCTTGAAGGTGTTGGAACAGTGTCTGCTCAATCTCCCTATGGGAGTGTAGCTCCTTCCCTTCCTGATCTTTTAATTTCATAATATTGTTATGATTTCAATGATCCATCATATTATGGTGGAATAATATAGTATTTTTCTCACCATCTTGAAGCCACTAGACTCTAGATTTTTGTCTCCATAGTTTTTCTTCTTTTTTTCATCGATCTTGCCATTCTCTTTGCTGGGAAATTTCTTCGTTTTTATTCTCATTTGTGAAGTCATATTCTATTTTTGATCTTTGTATCATTTTTATTTTTTCTTCTATATTATTCTTCTCTTGAAAAATATTCCCAAACTCATGTTTGTTCCATAGCTTTTGTTGCAGCCAGAACATCTTGGAGCCTCTCATGACTCTAGATTATTGCCACCATTGCTTCATTTTTTTTTTATGAAATTGGGGTGGTCCAAACAAAATCCTTCAAATTGGGAAGGGCATTTTTTGGGGGTACCCGTGATCTAGGCGGTTAGAGATACAGGCCAATGATCTGAACCACCGATGTATAGGATGTTAGTTTCCATTGTTATTCCTTGCAAAATCAAATCCGATGAAATGAAATATCTATAGAGGATTGAAGCCACCGGGTATTTACCACCCTCTCGTCTCCCTCCTTCCCCTCCCTTTATTTAAGATTATATTGAACTTCACCTAGAAATACTAGCCCAACTTTCCATCTCAACCTCTAAATGCCTTGTGCTAGACTATACCTATAACATAAAAGGAAAAGATAAAAATGTTGTGGTTTTGTTGACATTGGCATTTGCACGCCTAAGCCAACAAGGGAGGAGAAGCCCAGACCAAGAATCTTTAATAGCCAAAGCCGATCAGTGTAGTTACCATCGACAATTTTAAAGGCTCTATTAGCTTAGGCTCCTTTCCTCTTACAACTAGAAACCAATCCTTATCATTAAATATAATTATCCTATACTAATATAAACTTATTTCTCTTCTAAGTTATATTTCATCTAAAGTATAATTTAGTCAAATCAAAACAAATGAAATGAAATAGCATAAGTTTAATATGAATGTGATAACAATAGACTAAACACTTAACTTTTGATAAATTAAAATATATCAAAGAATTCTAATTTATATATATTCCATTAATAAATTAGAATAAAAAGCAAAAGTTGATTAATTCATTATTATTACAAAATTAGAGTTTAATACAACGTATACAATATTATGATACAATAAATGAAATAGAATAGAACATAATCTAACTAGCTCAACGAAAGAATAGTAATATCCTAAAACGAAATTCGAAATATATTTAAAATTGAAACTAAATTTTGTTCCTCAATAATAGATAATTCTTTCTTAACGCAAACGATACCAGAACACGAAACTGTAAAACTACAAATTACTTATCATAAAACATAAACATAGATTCATTTCTGTTCACTTTTTAGATTTTACATTAATAAAACAAATGAAAATATTAACTAATCTAATACTTTAATTATGGGTTGGCCAAAACTGAAAAGAGGAATAACAATGAATAATATCCTCTTAAAGCTCTTATACTTTAATCATTGATTAATGAGTACAATCAATCAATCATCGAATAGAGTAAATATAAAAATAAGGTTGCCATCTATTACACGATCATATATTTATAAATAAATACTAAAATTTTAGTTAACTTGACTATCTAGAAATAATTCACAGGTGTAGAAGTAAACAATGTCATGAATCAATATCACTTCTTATAACATAAGTTACTAAAGAAGGAGAACATATTGGTTTAAAAAAAAAACAAATTTGTACTGGTGTTGATATTGACAAATAAATGCAATTAACAAGATTTGTTTATTAGAGATTAAAACCACCCAAAAACCAAATCTTTAACTCTGTAAATCAAAATATTTAACAACGAAATAACATGACCATGGAAGATAATAAATCAATAATTATATTGAATCAAACAAAATCTACATGCCTGTATTAATTTCATCCCACAATCAATATAAAAGCAGCACTTCTCTGTCACCAAACTCCCTTATAATATCAAAGATACCCCTTTTATTACAAAATGAGGGCTTTATATAACTACCTTCCTATCTCCTACGTCAATAAAAAAGCTGGGAAATAAAACTATTTTTTTAAAAAAATAATCATAACTGTTTCTTTATCCTTCTCGGCCATATTAGTAGATAACAGAGAATCAATGGAATAACTAATAGAAAATCCTTCACTAACATCCTCATCAGCTCGAGATAATCAACATGTACTTGTTCCATGAAGGATGAGAGTAAAATCTAGCCAATGCAAATGCTTAAGAAAGATTTAAGGAAAGTCAATTATTAACCATATAACAAATACGAAAAGGGTCGTTACAGAATCTAAGATCATGTAACGCCCTTATGAAATCATAAAATAAAGACGAAAATATTAGCATACCTTATCATTTCCAACAACTGAGAGTTATCAACAATGAGACATTTATCTAGTATCATTAGAATCCATGGAGATTGTGACTTTAACTTTTAAATATTTGACTATGATGTGGGCATTAGAGACCTATGACCTATCGACCAAACTTGTAGAATTATGTTTCCTGTGTTTTTCATTAAGTTGACATGAGGCTTTGAGTAGCTCATTTTCCTTGGTGAGTTGATCCAATCTGTATTTTTAGTTGTGGTATAGTGAGTAAAAATTGTTGGGTGCCAATAAAGGTCTAAGAAAGCTTCATAAGTAATTTTACTAACATCACTATCCACTTCTAGTGCACCATTTAGATTACTAGGGACGTTGAAATTCCATGGATATTTTAGCTTAGTATTTTTAGGCTCGGTTTCTATATTAGTCTCAAGGTTGACACAACTCTCATCAAGAGGAGGAAACCTTTGTTTGTTCCGTCGTAGCGTAGAAAAAATTCTTCTAATTCTATTTTTTCTTTCTTATGAGAATCAAAATTCCTTTTTTGTTGACTCTCTATTTCTTGACATGTAGGTTTTAGGGAGGAAAGTTCAAACTGGGGGTTAATTTAAAAATTTGATGACTTACCTCGAACACTGACATGGACGCCTTCCTGGCAATTGGCCCACGTGATCCCTTCCCGCGCTCGTATGCAACTGGGGTTTTGGTGAGGTTTTAATGGTGCATTAACTCCGCCAACTTCTCGAGGTGATCTTGGTCACTGTGCTATGGCTCTATGGCACGGGTCTTTGTTTGTGGTTTGGTCATTGTTATTGCTGGTTTTGCTCTGCTCCTTCCTACCCTTACCTGGTTCCTTCCGCCGATTATAATAACCCTCTGCCTTGCATCGTCTGCTGGTTCCAATGTCAGCGCTGGTTCTATGTTACTGGGTAGTGTAAGGATGTTGTTCTGACGAATTTGGTGGTTTCTCCTCGCGTGGTTTCATGAAACAATGCTGGCTTTGTGGCCGTTCTGGGTATGCAGTGTTTTCTCTATAATTTTTAATCGGTTTGTTGCACTTATGGTTCGTCTCTATTGCTTTTGTTTGTGACTATGGTGCGTGTTCTTGCTAGGTCTTCAGCCTAACTTCCCTGGCGACAGTTTGGCTCTAACCTAAGGTAACCTCTCTGTTCCGATTCCAGGCTCCCTCTTTGATTTTTTTTTGCTAACAACTCCGCTCCTTGTGAGCAGCTGGGATTTCATGGCTCTATGGCCGTGGCTCGAATGTTGTTGGTCTTGTGTTCGGCTGTGGAACCTGATTCCACTTCAGGTAACCCTCAGGGTACTCATCATTACCCTTCTCTCGGTTTGTTCTCCATTTGAATGGTTATGTTGCCTCTCTAATCATTGTTCTTCGACTTTGCAGGGGTTTGCACTTCTATGGTGGCAACAAGGGTTTGGTCCTTGATGGTTTCTGTTCCTTCAGTCTTCCGCTCTGGTCTCCACTTGAACCGGGTAGGGTCCTTCCTGTTTAACTTATACAGTTCCTGTAGGTTGGTGTTTATAGAAACAAAGTCTCATTTTTTTGTTTGTCCTCAGTCTTGTTCGTCTGTCGAAAAGTCTGGGTCGTTAGTTGGTCATTGGTGTCTGTGGCTCTGCTAAGATTTTGGTTGAGAATTTGAACACGATTTTGTTCATCTCAACTTTGGTTGTTGAGCGTGGTCCCATCTCTGTTTGTTTAGTTGGTCCTGGGTCACAGAAACCCTTCTTGGTCTACAATGAAATATCTGAGGACTATTTTGGCATTTGTATATTTTTTGGAAGGCACTATGCCTTATGCTCTGAACCTGTGTTGGGATAGAGGATGCGGTCTCTGGCTATAGCAAATGTTTATGCAATATATGTGTATATATTTATAGAAAATGATATATCTTCTACTTGTAAGAATTTCAATGATTTGCTTTCGTAGTACCTGAATGAATTCGCCTGCAGTATTTAGTTGCTTGATATGATGCACAGTCTCATTATAGTCTCTCAGTCACGTATTTAATCTCATACACAGTATTTGTCATTCATAATAATAGTTGTTGGATACCTGAAATGTTTCTCTTTACTATTTTAAAATATTATGTCAGAGTCTTACATTCTTTGGTGTTTATTCTCCTTTTTGGCAGCAACACTTGGTTCATCGTTTGATTGTGTATTTCAGCTATTGGTAGCCTCATTCAGTTGAGGAACTACCTGCATTTGCAATTTGTAGTTACATTCTCTTTTGTTGTTATTCAAGTATTAATCTATTAAGACCATTCCCTAGTCTATTTGCTTTCAAAAATAAAAAATAACGAAATTGGTTGTAACAGCTTTCTTGAAAAGAAATAACAATAAAAATAAACTGAAAAGTAAATTTTTAAAAGAATATTTAAAACAACATGTCCAACTATCGCCTCCCTAATTGGATGCTCCTCCATCAAGCTCCCAGGGTGAATGAAACTCATGGCTCTTGTCCATGAGCTCTTCAATTGAATACCCGACGTGTTGAATCTGTTCGGCATCCAACCAGGAACTGTCCTCAATTGGACGGTCCTTCCACTTAACCAAGTACTACAAGTATTCCTTTCGGCGTGTACGCGTAGCTACCTAAGTGTCCGGTATTTGGTCAATCTCCAACGGCTTGGCTGGAGGCATCTGTCTGATCCATGTCTCTATCTCTTCACCTCTCTGGGTGTCCCATGTTTGTCCTGTTGAACTGTCCTCCATCTCTGTAATTTTTAATCAGTTTGTTGCACTTCTGGTTCGTCTTTGTTGCATTTATTTTGGACTATGGTGCGTGTTCTTGCGAGGTCCTCAGCCCGACTTCCCTGGTGACAGTTCAGCTCTAACCCAAGGTAACCTCTCTGTTCCGATTCCAAGCTCCCTCTTTGCTTTTCTTCTGCTAACAACTCCGCTCCTTGTGAGCAGTTAGGGTTTCGTGGCTCTGCGGCCATGGCTCGAATATTGTTGGTCTTGCATTCGGTTTTGGAACCTTCTCTCCACTTCAGGTAACCTTCAGGGTACTCATCATTACCCTTCTCTCAGTTTGTTCTCCATTTGAATGATTATGCTACCTCTCTAATTGTTGTTTTTCCACTGTGAAGGCGGTTCACTCCTCTGTGATCGCAGTAAGGGTTTGGTGCTTGATGGTTTATGTTCCTTCAATCTTTCGCTCCAGTCTCCACTTGAACCAGGTAGGGTCCTTCCTGTTTAACTTATACAGTTCTTGTAGGTTGGTGTTTATAGAAACGAAGTCTTGTTTTTTTGTTGGTCCTCAGTCCTGTTCGTCAGTCGAAAATTCTGGGTCATTAGTTGATCGTTGGTGTCCATGGCTCTGCTAAGATTTTGGTTGAGAACTTGAACGCGATTTTGTGTAGCTCGGCTCTAGTTGTTGAGTGTGGTCCCGTCTTTGTTTGTTTAGTTGGTCTTGGGTCACAGAAACCCTTCTTGGCCTGCAATGAAATATCTGAGGATTGTTTTGGCATTTATATATTTTTTGAAAGGCATTATGCCTTATGCTCTGAACCTGTGTTGGGTTAGAGGATGTTGTCTCTAGCTATAACAAATATTTATGCAATATATGTGTATATATTTATAGAAAATGATATATCTTCTAAGAATTTCAATGATTTGCTTTCGTAAAGTACCTAAATGAATTAGCCTGTAGTATTTAGTTGCTTGATATGATGCACAGTCTCGTTACACTCTCTCAGTCATGTATTTAATATCATACACAGTATCAGTAATTCATAATAACAGCTGTTGGATACCTAAAATGTTTCTCTTTACTATTTTAAAATATTCTGTCGGAGTCTTACATTTTCTGGTGTCTATTCTCCTTTTTGGCAACAACCCTTGGTTCATCGTTTGATTGTGTATTTAAGCTGTTGGTAGCCTCACACAGTTGAGGAACTACTTGCAGTTGCAATTTGCAGTTACATTCCCTTTTGTTGTTATTCAAGTATTAATCTATTAAGACCATTCCCTAGTCTATTTGCTTTAAAAAATAAAAAAATAATGACATTGGCTGTAACAGCCTTCTTGAAAAGAAATAACAATAAAAATAAACAGAAATGTAAATTTTTAAAAGAATACTTGAAACAGCATGTCTAGTTGTCGCCTCCCTAATTGGATGCTCCTGCATCAAAATATTTTGATTTATCTTTACTTCTGAGTTTTTGTTTTACCTCGTTCTAACCAACGATAACATTTTGAGTGATGCTTCTAGTTCATCAAATACAAATAGGTTTGGGCTTTAAATCTCTATCTTCTTATGAGAAAGAAGGACCAGTCTCTTGAAAACATTCCTGGTCAACAAGGTATGGCGTGGTCTTCAAGAATAGAGTTAGTCTCTAAGAGCATTAGTGACTTAATTTCCTCAGGAACCAAGGGTTTATCAAAGTGATTCTAGGTTTATCATGCAATGATGAGTATGGGGGCGTCTTCAAAAATAGAGTTTGTCTCTAGGAGCATCAATGAATTAATTTCCTCAGGAACCAAGGGTTTATCGAAGTGGTTCCAGGTTAGAAAAGATTCCCAATTATCCACGAGTTGAGCGAGTTGATGTTTGATCAAGATAGCAATAAACTTATTGTGTATGAGAGAACACTTAGCATTTCTGTGTTGCTTCTAGTAAATAGAGGACATTTTTCCCAGATGTTTATGTAGAAAGAAAGGAAATTTTAACTTATAACCTAAAGACACCATGAGAAGCCTTATGTGATAAATGTAGACCAGGATATAACATCCCTCGTAAGTTATCTAACGAAAAAAATAAAACCATGTTCTGCCACTTGCGTTTAAGTGAGGTGATTGGATTACGTTTTGCATGGTAAGAAGAATCCTTCTTCACAAGAAACCTCTTTTAGTTAATATCACTAACTTTGCGGGTTCTTCAACCACTTTTCTCCATCAATAGGGAGGTTAGTTGCTTCCATTATAAAATCAACATCTACGAAAATTTCTGCGTCTCCCACTTTGAACTTCTTTCCATTAAATAAAAAAGAAAATAATTTGGCCACACCTTGACTATACCTTTGGAAAAGTTGTAGGAACCCAAACCAGCCCACAATATGAAACATATCTACACATTCTTCATATACTTCTACTAATTCAATGCCTAATGCTTGGGTTCAGATGACTCAAGCCATTTATAAACTCCTTGAGGGTTTATAGTTAGGCTAGAAAGTTGGATCACAAGGGATAGTCATGTGATAGATAGAAACCATCGAAACCTTATCTCATGACCACTAAAGGTGAAATTAGGATAAGATAATGATAAAACCAAAGGTTAATTCCATCTGAAACCCTCACAATTAATTCAAAGGTTGGTAATCAAACCTATGGCATGAAACAATATGATGATGACAACTATAGACAATGATTGGAAATATATTAACATAGGTGACATGAATTAGGATGTCAATACTTTGTGCAAATTACCATAGATTGATAATATAAAACTCAAAATCATTACTCATAACTTTTAAATGATTAAAGCTGGAGGTTGAGAAAGTTCGGTTACAAATATTTCCAAACCATAGTCATTAATATACATTATTAATTATACATTAACCCATGTTTAATAAGCAACAACATAATGTTATTGATGGGACCAGCCCGCAATTCCACACGGTAATAGTTGACAATAAGATGTGACTACGCTAATCAACAATTAAATGATTAGATAATGATTTGGGGGCTTAACACTTGGGATTAGGGGTTAATCATGGGATGGTTCTGGATTGCATTGGATGGCATTTATGTTAGACTTTAATTCTACAATGCTAGAGTACTTTCCTCGATTATCGTTTCCCACTCTTTGGTTTATGCCAAAACCCTGCCTTCTATGTCATTTCTTCATTTTTTGTTCTTGTGACTTTGCTGCGCTGAGGGTTTTGTATGGAGGTGAGGTTCTGTGCTACAAATTTATGGAGGTGAGCCACGGTCTCTATGCGTGCCCAACTATGGGTTGTGTTGCTTGTTGGTATGGCACCCTTGTTTGTTCTAGTGGCTTTGTTGCTCGGTTCTTGGGGCACAGTGTAAGGGTTTCGCTCGTCTGTGTAAGAAAATGGCTATTATCTTTGTTTGTTCGGTTGCTAAACTTGTCTTTGCTCCATTATTCTCATTTTATTGAGGTTCTTTTGCTTGTTAATTTTGATTAATGGGTTTGCATGCTACAGGTCATAGTCGCGGTGGCCTCCTCTGCTCACAGTTCTCTTCAAGTATGCTATCTCTCCATGATTTGTTTTCCCTCTCTATCTTCCTCTAGTTCCAACAAAAATGGCTCCTTGGTCTCAAGGTATTTCTGTGGATTGTGACTCAATGGGTTTGCATTCTTCCCACGCGACTACCTCCAAGTAAACAGTGTATTCATTGCACATTCAGTTCCCTATTCTTCATTTGCTCTCGCCTTTTCCTCTATTAACAGTTGGCTGACAATGTTGCTTTGTTTTGTTTGCATAGGTGGGGGTTTGTTCCTTGGCGTGGTTGTTAAAGCGCTACAACTTTTTCCCGGTAGACTCTGCCACTGTTATCAATTTGTTTTACTAGTTGGTCTCTGTCGATTTGCTAGGTAGAGTCCCAGTCCTTGTCCACTTTGAACTTCTCTGTCGTCACTATGCGACCTGGGTTAATCTGGTACAAACCCTCATTTGTATTCCACAATTTTGTAATTGTCAAACACTGTTTGGAGGGTGGTTGTCCCAAAACCCTCATCTAGGGTTCTGTTGGTTTGTTTGGTTCTTCCGTTGTTCGAAGGGTTATCCCTGGACTGTCATATGTATACAAATATATTTTTTTTGCTGGAATGAAAAGAAATAACAGTATATTTGGTTATACTTTGTTACCTCTGTCCTAGGTTTTGTTGCTCAGCGTTTATATTCTCGTTCTTGGTCGAACT
>APFE030292910.1:0-42774 GCA_000404065.3 Pinus taeda | reverse complement strand
GTAACTAGAGGTGAAAGAGACCCTTTTTATAGCTCTACATTTTGGCGCCGTTGTCGGGGAAAGAGTGTAGCCATTTGTCTTTTTCAGAGTAGTGTACGAACCTGCTAGGGAAGAATTGGGTTTTGAAAACAGAAGGTAAGAACCTACGTTCAGAGCATGTAAAAGCCATGCTCCTTTGCCCGCTTTCCTGCAGATTTTCTTCTATCTGCTTAAAACTTAGTAGTTAAATTGAGTGCATGACTAAGCAAAAAAAACCGGAAAAAATCCTAAACCGTTACCAAAGCCAGAAAAAGCTAAGGGACCGGTGACCCTTGGTCGATCAACATTCATAGACGAAATCTATAAGAAAGCTGAATCTCAGCCTTCAGTAGGACCCAGGAAAGTTACTTCCAAATAGCCTACTAATTCCCTTCAGGCCTCAGGCTCACCATCTGAAGCCTTTGCTGAGGTGCATAGTCAGACTGATGAACAGGACTTTCAAGAAATTGAAAATTCTATTCCAGAATGACTGCAAGAAGGGAATCTCAGTAATCTTTGTGAAGGAGAAGGGGAAACTGGGGAAACTGGGGAGCTAAGATCTCCTACTAGGATAACTCAGCCATTGAATAGCCCAGACAAGGGGAGCATGGTAAAAATTATTATTGAAGACACCCTATTTCCTATGACAGAGATTCCAGATAGAGGAAGTGTTATTAAAACTGTTCCTGTTGAAAACATTATTCCTCAAACTAGGAATACCCTCTTAGATATTCCAAAAGGTTATTGGCATATATTTGATCCAATGGCTCAAAATCCGCCAAACACCCAGACCTCTATATTACAATACCCCATAGTGGATTCGACGGCAAATGCTCCTATGAAAGCAATCCCCCTTCAACACATTCCTACATTTCACGGACTTACATCAGAGGACCCTGATGCATTCTTATTCAAATTTGATGTGCTATGCAGGGGATATGATTACACCACTAACCCCCAGAAACTAAAATTGTTCCCCTCCACTTTGAAAGGGGCAGCTTTAAGATGGTTTATGGGATTAGGTGGTGGAGTTATAAATAACTGGGAACAAATGAAAGAATCTTTCCTAAAGAAATATCAAGATTATTGTAGGTCTATAGAACTAAAAGATGAAATATTTCAGATGATAGCTAGACCAAACGAAACATTAGAAGAATATGTGGAACGTTTCCAATATAATCTGCAAAGATCCCCTTATGCATCGTTGCCTTTGCCTGATAACGTGTTGAAAACAACATTAATAAGGGGCATGAAAGAACAATGGATTGAAACATTAAACATTATGGGGAAAGGGGATATTTTTCAGGAAAGTTTTGCTGACATAATTGATCTATGTATCAAGAATTCGAGAGGCAGTACACGAATCAAAGCAGCAGAACATGATCGATTTGCACGAGAAAATAAAATTTCATCAGAAGGAGTAACACATGTGGAAATTGGAAATTTATTTGAAAATTTTAAAACTAATATACTAGGAATACTGACTACACAATTGGACATTTTGCAGGCTAAGCAGAAACAAATGGAGGCAAAACAGAATTTGACAATCTTCTGCCCCAGGTGCAGGAAGAAGCATAGCCATAAGGAATGCCCACTAGATACAGTTCAGACATGCGCCATTTGCACAAGGGATCACACTACAGAAAGTTCTCCCTCATTACCTGGACTGAAAGCGGTATATAAGGAAGCAGAAAAAGAACCAGAGGTAGTATATCTACTTAACCAGCGTCATCAGTGGCAGCCACGACAAACTGGTATGTTTTCAGACCCAGCTTCTTCTTTTCAGTATCCACAGTACAATACTCAACAATATAATACATGGCAAAGTCAGTTTCAACCCCCATTTCCAAACTGGTCATCACAGTCGTACCCTTCTGCAAAACCGTGGCTAAATCAGACAAGCCAATCTGGTTGGTTGAATCCTCTTTACCCCCCACCATACTGGCAAAACAACCCATACCCACCACAATGGACTCCCCCCACTTCACAAGTTTCAGTCTGGCAGACTAACTGGCAGAGACCAACACAGCAACTAGTAGGAAATATTCCTTTCCCTCAACCTACACTGCCAGCTTTACAGCAAAACCCCCAATCTAATCTCAGACCCCAACTCCCAGCCCAGCCCAATCCCAATCCAAATAACAAACCAGTCCAAGCACTCCAAATTTTAGAAACACCAGAAGAAGGACCCGATCTGAGGGAGTGCAATGATCTGCAGCTAAGATCTGGGCGTATTATTCAAACAGAGGGAAACAAAACAGTTCAGATTGAAGATCAGTTACCTAGAGAACGTTTGTCACAAGAAGAGGATGTAAATGGACAACAAACTCAGAATCAAGCGACTACATCCTCTCCCCCGTTCCCATAACGTTTATTCATACCTCGACCTATATAGCGACCTAATTTCGACATTCTGGGAGAATTACAAAATTTGTACATAAAAATTCCATTCCTTCAGGCCATTCAAGACATCCCAATATACACTAATACTATTAAGGAATTGTGCATAAAAAGACCGAGAAGGAATGTAATAGATAATCCAAGAGTTCAAGTATTCGGTACTTTATCTGACTTATTATCAGGAAATGAAACACCTATTAAGTATGAGGATCCAGGAAACCCAATAGTAACTGTTCAAATTCATGGCCAAACCTTAACCAATGCCTTAGTTGATCTTGGAGCTGCAATCAATATATTGACCACTGCCACTTGCCAAAAGTTAGGAATTACATCTGCAGAACCCACTTCAACTCTGCTAGAATTGGCTGATTGATCTATGGTTAGGCTGGAAGGTATACTGCATGATGTCATGGTTTTGGTTGATTCCTGGGAATACCCAACTGATTTTCTGATAATAAACCCGAAAACCCGACTAGATGGACATCCATTGATCTTAGGAAGACCTTGGCTCACTACCGCTAATGCCTATATCGGTTGTTGGCAAGGAAACATGATCATAACCAAGGGGGTGGACATCAAGAATTTAGTACTATATCCCCCAGCGCAGCCAAGCATCACAATAGTTAAGACTAATAGGCACCCTGTATCATATCTTACTGACAACATTAGATCTCCATTAACTGTACAAGAAGCGCTAGAGTTCAAAGACCAAACAGAAGATGATGCCATCAGCAACTTTATTAGTCAAACTGAACTCACATCTCGTACCTAGTGTCATATGATAAAAGCAGAATTTAATAACGAAGTAGAGGAGGAACCTCTAAAAGATGTGCATGACCACACAATCCCTGTCACTTCAGTTGCACATAGTAAAATTGTGGAAATCGAACCTGGGAAGACCTTAAACATTAACGCCAACCTTACACCGGAACAAGAAACAAAACTCATCCATATTTTCACAAAATATAAAGACGCATTTGCATGGGATTACCCTGATATGAAAGGAATTGATCCTCAATTGTGTACACACCACATCTACATAGAAAATGATGCAAAACCTATTAGACAGCCTCAGAGAAGACTAAATCCTCATCTAAAAGAAGTAGTAAAAGTTGAGCTCCAAAAACGTTTAGATGTTAACTTCATATACCCGATCTCTGATAGTAAGTGGGTTTCCCCACTTGTGGTGGTACCGAAAAAGAATGGGAAATGGAGAATCTGCGTAGACTACAAAGAACTAAATAAGGCAACGCAGAAAGATCACTTTCCTCTCCCATTCATCGATCAAGTATTAGACACTTTGGCAGGGAAGAAATTCTTTTCTTTTATGGATGGCTTCAGTGGGTATAACCAAATACAGATTGCCCCTGAAGATCAGGACAAAACTACTTTTACTTGTCCTTGGGGAACATTCGCCTACCGAGTTTTACCTTTTTGTATTTAATGCCCCTGCCACATTCCAAAGGGCTATCCTTAGCATTTTTTGCAGATCTAATAAATTAAAGGACTGAAGTATATATGATACTTTACTCCATACGAAAGAGTTGATCCAGCATAGAAACACTAGAAAAAGTCCTACAACGCTGCATAGCTACCAGGCTTTGTCTAAGCCATGAAAAATGCTACATGATGATGACAGAAGGACTTATTTTAGGACACTATATTTCAGCAGCTGGCATTCAAGTAGACCCAGCCAAAATCCAAATACTTTTGCTTATTCCTACTCCTACTACTCAAACAGAGGTACGTAGCTTTCTTGGATTCTCTGGTTATTACAGAAGATTTATAGAACACTATTCACGTATTGCTGCACCATTGTATGCACTAACTGGTAATAGATTTCCTTTGGACAGAGAAATGTGAACATGCTTTCAATGACCTGAAAAAGCTCGTATCTATAGCCCTAGTCCTTCGGGGACCAAATTGGGATTTTCCATTCCAGATATCATCTGATGCCTCAGATACAGCCATTGGAGCGGTCCTTGGCCAGGAGAAGGATAGAAAACCATATGCAATTTATTACATTAGCAAAAATCTATCCCATGCTGAATTAAATTATACTGTCACTGAAAAGGAATTTCTAGATGTTATACATGCTATCAATAAATTCAAACATTACATCATTGGATATCCCGTTATCTTGTACACAGATCATTCTGCTATAAAATATTTAGCAAATAAGCTTGTCACAAATGGCAGAATAACCACATGGCTAATTTTATTGTAGGAGTTTGACATTACAATCAAGGATCAACCCGGCAAAGAAAACCTGGTAGCTGATTTCCTCTCAAGAATGCCAAAGCCAGTCGATGCAGCAGCAGTTGAAGATCAGTTTCCGAATGAGCATCTCTTTGCTGTTGTTGTTCAAACACCCTGGTATGCTGATGTCGCCAATTACCTAGCAGTAGGTAAGTTACCAAATCATCTAACCCCTAATGAGTGGAAACAGATTGTCCAGCGAAGTACCAGATTTTCCTGGATTGGGGGCTATTTGTTTCACACAGGGGCAAACATGCAAATCAGGAGATGCGTTCGACAAGAAAAAATTTTTGATATATTGAAAGCATGCCATGACCAAACATATGGTGGACATTTTGCTGATCGCAGGACTGCACATAAAGTATTACATACAGGTATTATTGGCCCACAATTTTTAAAGATGCAAAGAAATTTGTCCAAGCGTGTGATAGTTGCCAAAGAGCGGGACGCCCTAGTCACTCAGATGAGATGCCTTTGAAACCACTATTAGTCATCGAACCATTTGAGGGATGGGCCCTCGATTTCATGGGGCCAATCAACCCACCATCAAACCAGAAAACATACATTCTAGTGGCAACAGAATATGTCACCAAGTGGGTTGAAGAAGAAGCCTTGCTCAGAGCTACAGAAAAATCTATTATACAGTTCCTGCTCCATCTATTTGTGCGCTATGGCCTCCCTAGAGAGATAATCACAGATGGAGGGCCACAGTTTGCTGGGAATAGAATAGCGGCAACACTCAACAATTATCATGTTCAGCATAAAATGACCACCCCATATCACCCACAGGCAAATGGGCAAGTAGAAAGCAGCAACAATATAATAGAAACAATTCTAACCAAAACAGTTGCATCACATAGATGCGATCGGGCTGCCAGACTACCAGAAGCACTGTGGGCTTATAGAACAACATGGAGAAGCACCACTAGCCACTCACCTTACCAGCTTATGTTTGGAAAGCAACCTATTTTTCCTATAGAATTTGAAATCCAGACATTACGAATAGCACAAGAAGTGGGGTTAGACTTAACTGAGGCGCAAACTAATCGATTGCAACAGATTAATGAGCTAGATGAAATTAGACTCTCTGCACTTCAACATACCACCCTAATACAACAACAAAGAGCTAAGTGGCATGATGCTCTCATCAAAAACAGAGTCTTCCATGAAGGAGTCTGGGCTCTTTTATATGACTCTAGATTTCAGGACTTCCCCAGGAAACTCCAAACTCGTTGGTTGGGACCATATGAAATTCAGAAAGTACATGACAATGGTACCCTCACACTGATTACCATTGATGGTTCTGGGTATATCTTTAAGGCAAATGGCCATCGAGTTCGTCTCTATCACAAACCACTTACCCGGGAGTCCTTCTACCAACAATTACGCCAAGATACATATATGGAGATCCTACGGGAGGAAGACAAGTCTCCTCCACCAGTAACTCACTAAGAAGTTTATTTTTCCTTACAATTTGTATATAATTGTTAGAATTATTTTTGTACGTATTTTTACAGCATTTTTTGATTTTTGTTGTTCCTTTTCCAAAAGGAACAACACTTGTGATTTTTGTTGTTCCTTTTCCAAAAGGAACAACACTTTTGATTTTTGCTATTCCTTTTCCAAAAGGAACAGCACTTGTGATTTTTGTTATTCCTTTTCCAAAAGGAACAACATTTGTGATTTTTGTTGTTCCTTTTCCAAAAGGAACAACACTTGTGATTTTTGTTGTTCCTTTTCCAAAAGGAACAACACTTGTGATTTTTGTTGTTCCTTTTTCAAAAGGAACAACAATTATGATTTTTGTTGTCCCTTTTCTAAAAGGAACAACCCTTGAGTGTTTTTGTTGTTCCTTTCTCAAAAGGAACAACATTTGTGTGTTTTTGCTGTCTCCGCAAAGAATAGCACTGTTTGATTTTTGCCGGTCTTTTTCCAAAGAAATGACACTTGTTTGATTTTACTGAATGGCACCAGTGATTCCCACTGCCCTTTCTCCAAACGAGCAACCATTGTTGTGCCCTTCCTTGAAAAAGCACTACTCATAAGATTTGAAACAGTTTGTTCCTTCTCAAGGATGCGGAATGCTAATGATCTTTCGAGTCTTTTTGAATACAACTATCTATTTATGTGATGAAAACAAAAGCACAGTATACAGAAATCGGTAAATCACAAATTGCTATCCTTATAAGTAACTGCCCTGAATTGGTGAAAGCACGTAAGGAAAAGATATGCTTATTTATCACCTTTTGTTGACATTGTTCCAGTAACTCTATTTTGATTGGTTATCTCTATCATGCTGATTCTTTTATCTATTTTTATCATTTCATCAATAAGATCAAAGAGTCTATACCTTCCTATTGGGATTTTAAGACTTCTTCCACCATTCCTACTCTTAAGGAGTGTTAAACCACCCTTTGTGTATAAACAGGAAAGGCTCTCTATTAAAATCAAGAAAAAAACAAATAAACAAAGCAGTTTTGTCAAAAATGTAGGATAGGGAGTCTCATTACGAGCTGGCCTACCATGATCATTAGGATGGAAGTGAAGTGGCATTCCCATTAGGGCCACCACACCTGGGAAATGGTCCAGGAGGTATATCAAAATAAATAAATAACCCTTGGAATAGGAGGTCTCACCACAAGCCGTCCTTCCCACTATTCTCTCCTTCCTCGTGAATGGAACCATGACTAACTCGTTACCAAGCCTGCATAGTGGCCTACAATTTTGACATCATATAACACTTCCTCGCATACACAAAGGACTATGGTTCCCGGGGTGAAATAAACAACTTTGCCAAGGTTATGGACACCTGTCGGTAGCAGAGCTCTGTTAATGGTATTGAATTCGTAACCTTTACACCAATGGGTAAGGAAATTAGAATCTTTGTGTCTTATAACGTGATAATTTAATTACCCAACCATATACCGCATGACTATTTATTACCGCCAATCATTACGGAGCTAGTGACAGTGACTGCTTGAGACTCACTAATTATGGCAAATGTTTATTCCCAAACTTCCATCAACTCATCGCAGTCGCTTATGTATTAAAAGCGATTTAACTTTTCACCTCGATTCCAGTAATATGCTATTTTTGCGGACATGGCATATTTTCATAAGTTGTTCCATAAAGGCCTCGTGGACGAAGCAGACGCTGCTCCTTTATTTCATGGCTGGGACAGCCTATCATATTGCGGGGGGGGGGGGGAGTAACCTCATTATTCCCCAGAATATGTGTTAGCCCGTTATTCGAGAAGATCTTGTACTCGAGCACATCACAGGTCAACGGTATGATCATTTGCCATTTTTGTTTTCTTCTGCATGAATCATTGTTCGAAGTATTTCCATTGCATACGCCGTTGCATTTGAAATTGAATGAGAAACATGCCACCTGATTCTCTGCGTCTCAACGAACAGTTGCTGTTGCTTTGGGAATTTGCAAGTGAAGCCATGGGTGGAAGGTCAGTCCGCAGAGAACCATGAACATTTACTGTTTCAGCTGCAGCCTGAAGAATTCTGAAGAAAGCAGGATGGTTGACCTACCTCAACCACCAGAAAGAGTCTAATGAAACTGTGGCGAAGGAATTCTTACAAAACCTGCAGGAAGAACACTACAATCAGAGGAAAACGAATGGAGGTCACGGACAATATAATAGCAAAAGTCACAGGATTACCGGGCATAGGACCAATATGGCAATAAAAAAGGAAAGGCTGCAGAAGATTGTGGAAATCTTTCAGGATGAAGGCCATAATTTAACAGTTCATGGAAAAGGGGTGCTACCAGCAACGCTAGGAGAGCCATGGGTGGAATTGGCAAAAATTGTCTAGAGCTACATTACTTGCGAGGGCAGAAAAGACATGGTAAGACCATGACATCTAAAACTCCTAGCTGTCTTGAAACAAAAATGTTCTGTGAATTTACCTGCATTGCTTAATTTGCTATTACATGATGTGGTACGAAGTATGAAAAAGGCACAGCACAAAGAATCTGTGGTTAGCCACCACGGATTAATTCGCTTGATAGTAAGTCGTAGTCTTACCCAGCAACATAGCAGCTGGGAAGAACTAATTGATATTATTAATGAAAGGATGGCCACATCTGGACGCCCAAAAAAATGAAAATAAATTGATAGCACACCCCGACACCTTGAGAAACGAAAGAAGGATGCTTGCACAAAAGTGCAAGCTGAAAAACAAGCCGAAAAGAAACTTGAAGAACAACCTGACACTGGTACATTTGAACAACCAGCAAAACGTAGAAAGTCGGCACGGCTTGCAGGGATACGAGCAGAGCTAAAGAAACCCCAGGCTTGTACGAGCCAAGCAATAGAGATTATAGATGAGCAATCAGCAGAGACAGATACAAAAGAAGAAAGTGACGAGGATGAAGAACAGTCCACAGGGCAGAGGCGGAAGAAGAAAACAACAGAGAAATAAAGCAGTCCGCCGAAGAGGAAACAGAAATAGGAGGAGAAGAAGAACAGGATGAAGAAGAAGGAGACGAGATGGAAGAAGTTAAGCGGCCCAAACAGGAGGAAGGAATGGAACAGCTGGGGGAAATCCAAGTACAAAACCCAATAGGGGAAGATGAATTGGCCAATATTCTGGCCAATATGGGCGAGTATGGCAAACCCCTGAGTCCATCCAACCTCCAAGCCAAAGACGAAACCCAGGAAAAAGATGCACCCAAGGAAGTGCATGCGGAAGAAGCAGAAATAGAAATTTCACCTGTCCATGATGAGAAGAAAACATAAGATATCAGGCAGGAACAACCCGTTCCTAGTCAGAAGGCACGAGGGGAGAATCTGGAGGAAATAAGGGCAGAGGAAGAATTGGCCCAAGAAACAACAGAGCCAAGAAAGGTTCTTACCCTGGATCGGCCACCTCAAAAAGAAAATCCGGAAATTAGTCACACTCCAACCCGCGACAAACAATTAGCTATTCTTTCTGAGAAGTTAATGGAAATAAGGGAATTGCAAAAAGAAAAAGGGACACTGTTAAACGTGATAGTCAGGCTTCGCCAGCAGATCAAGCTTCTAAAAGCAAGAAAAATGGGGGTAAGGACCTCAGCAAGAAAAAATTTGGCCACACCAATAAGACCTCGTAAGAATAAGAGGCGAAGAACCGGGAGCCATTCCACTACCCAAAACCCTGACAGAAGCCAACCTGTTGTTCCTGATGAAGCAGAAAGACATACTGTTATTCCTAATGAAGCAGAAAGACAAAATTTTGTTCCAACTGAAACAGAAGAACAGACTGCTGTTCCATTTGAAAAGGAACAGCAGTGGGCTGGAGTTCATGTTAAAATTGAAACAGAGGATAAGGTGGTTCACACGGAGGCACCACCTTCGGGAGTAATAAGGGTTATGAATTCCAAACAGCGTAATAAGAAAGTGCAAGTAAAACTCCCAGCCTCCATAGATGCATTAAAAAAGGACCCGAAAACAAGAACCCTTCACCATCATTTGAAGCAAGCCTAGCAAGAAGTAGAAAAGCTCAGGGAACAAACGGTACCCCGTGAAAAGTATGAGGAATTACAGCAATAGTTAAGAAATGTCAACTTGTCAAAAAGCCAAGCCTTCGAAGGATGGCGAAAGGAGAAAGAGAAAGTTGCCCAGGTAACCCATAGATTAGATGTAGTTATTAAACAAATGGATACCTTGTGTGCTCTGTACAATGATGCTTTAGCATGTAGGCCCTCTGCCAAAAATTATGCCCTGTTTCTAATGGAAAGATACTTGCAATTGAAAATTAAGGCCGTTAGGGCAGGTGCTCCTATAGAAATTAATACTATAGATGATTTTATAAACTGTTGTAAGCATTATGGGGTAAAAGTACAAAGGTTATTGTGTGAATTTTATCTGCATAACCTTGTACTAGAACAAGAGACCGAGCTAAACAATGGTCCTTTTGTTGGAAACATTCAATTACAAGCATTCATTTCATTTGCAGTCAATCAAATTAAATGGCTCAAAGCCTACAATGCATTTCAGAGACAAGAAAATGGATTAGACCTATGGGTAAGAACAGAGCCTAGAGACCTAGAACAGTTATGGAGAAGTCATAGAAATCTCATGAGGACTCCAGGGGTGATTGAAGCACTAGGACCCATGCATGAATCAATCATTCGGCAAGGGCTTGAGTTCTTTGCTTCTATCAAAGACCCTATCATTGAAGTAGCTAAATTTCGATATCAAGTGTCTAATCTGAACATTCAGCTCAGAGAGCCATTTAAGTATGACAATTTCAAGCTTGCTGCCAACCGATTCCCCCTCTATGGTGAAATTGTTTTGAGGGCAGGGCCATCCTGGTTAGGATATAGGTTCCTGAGTCCAATAATTTGGCATCCTACACCCGGATACCAAGCCCTGTATGAGATGCCCGAGGGCCAGACGAGCCATTTCTTTGGTCATCTAGTTTCGCATCATGGGTGTAGGCCTCCACACGAGATTCCATCTCCATCCTACTCCCTCACTGCTCTGCATGTCAACTATAATGTTTTCATGAGGCCATGAAAAAGGGTAAGCTGGGGGTTGTGTGGAGTACCAAGGAAGGTATGTTTTGATGGTCATTTCGGTATCTTTTCATGGAAAATAAAAATCCTTTTGCATGGGAAACCTAGATAATAATAAGAACTTATAACAAAACACGAGAAATTAATAAGAAGCACTGATAAACGTCGTTTCTATGTGCAGGAGGGTGAAGAAGCGGAAGGTGGCCATTCCAAAAGTAAAGATAAATACGAGCTAACTACTTTCCCTTTGACGGGAGACCGGAAGCGAACCAGATCGACAAGGATCAGCCCAAGATAGGACGCTGAGATACCAGCATGGAACAAAAGAAGGAAGAAGTAATGCAACATTAATGATTCTGCGAATTCCTCAGCGTCTTAGATCCTATGGGATCGCTATTTTACATATTTCTATATCTAGATGTCTCCGCCTTTCCTCCTATAAAAGAGATAGCATTGTTGGTTATGGGGGTGTAATTTCTTTTAAGAAAGATCTGGACTATGATATTTATGTTCTGTTGAAGACTTGAGTTTCTGTACTTTTATTGCATGCTTTAATACAGACTTGTTCACTTTTTATCTTTGAGCCTGGATTAATTTTAAGCGTTGTACCCCTGGAGGCTAAGGGCCCGGCCTTGGAGGACACTTGCTCTTGTATTATTACGCGTAGTTTCCGTGTGGTTTGATCATAAAAGTAATCTGGTAATCTGATGTGTTTTGAGAATATTCTATTACATGCTTCATTGTGATTAAGTCATTTCGTGTTCTTGAACTTTATATCGATGCTATGTTATTTTACCAACTCTTTAAGTATTGATTAATTCCTATAGGACACTGTTACTTTATTACAGAATTCTTCACGATTGTATTTTTCATTATAACAAGTCATCTGGAAAAGTCTGTTTCACATGGTTATTGAACGTGATTGTTCTTTATTATGAGATGCAGTCGTATGTGTTTTAACAGAAGCAGATTAAGTATGGTGTGTTTCTAAGGTTCTATAGTATTGTTCTATCATATAGGATTGAGAGATTGATGTTTTGATTGGCATGGTTAAATAGATTTGCAGCCAAAAGGACTCGGTTATTGTTTATTTCAATTGCTTTTCTATTCTTGAATTGTTGTTCCATTTATTTGATGTTCCATTTACTTGTTGTTCCATTTATTTGCTGTTCCATTTCCAGATTGCTAATTTGCTGTTTCTTGAGGATAGACTTAGGCTGTAGTGGACCCCAACATCTGCTACCTGGTCCCTAGACCTCTGATCTACTCCCATCGGCTATGAAAGGGATGTGTTATTGCTACCAAGTCCTTGGCTGATGTGCTGTTCTATTTCATTATCATTTCTTTTATCTGTTGTTTCATTTCTAATCATTAAGAACGATCCCAGGCTATAGCGAGCCCAACATTTGTTATTTCACTCCCAGACCTCTGATCTATTCTCATCAGTTATGAAAAGGATGGGTTATTGCTGCCGAACCTTTGGATGATGTAATACTTGGTGTGATTTGGTCTTTTGAAGTAGTTAAGTTGTAGGTTTGCATTGCTTTACTTGCATAGCTTTTGAATAGTTGTACTACAAGCATTACTCTAGCAAATGCTAGCATCAGACTGAGACAACCTTTGAAATAACCAGACGATCCCGTATTGACGTATTAATGTAAGGTAACAAGAGGTGAAAGAGACCCTTGTTATAGCTCTACAACTTTCATGATCTAGTTTTACCTTGAAGTGTCTTCCCATTAGGTAGGTTTGCCATTTCTTAAGTGCATGTAGTATTTCCAACAATCCCTTCTCATAAATAGCTTTGTGTAAATACTTTCCGTTGATTGGATGAATTTCGAAAGAAATGGGTCTTTATTCTTGCATTAAAATAGCACCAATTCCATTTCTTGAGGCATCACATTCCACAATAAAGGTTTTTGTGAAGTCCAGTGTCACTAAGGCTGGTGCTTGGCACATTAACTCTTTAAGATGTTCAAAGGCCTTCGTTGCTTCTGGAGTCCATGAAAATTCATTGTTCTTCAATAATGTTGTTAGAGGTGCTATTATTCTCCCATAATTCTTAACAAACTTATGATAATACCTTGTCAACCTAAGAAATCCACGTAGATGCTTTATGGATGTGGGGATTTTCCATTCCTTAATGGTTTTAATTTTTCTAGGGTCTACCTTAACACCTTCATGAGATACAATATGACCGAGATATTCCACCTCTCGTACTCTAAAGAAACATTTGGAGATTTTTGCATATAATTGTTTCTCCTCGCATAGTTTGAGCACCATGTCAACATGTTGGACATGATCTTTCCAAGACTTGCCATAGATTAGTATATCATCAAAAAATACTAGCACAAATTTTCTAAGGAAGGGTTTGAAAATGGAATTCATCAAACCTTGAAAGGTAGAAGGTGCATTAGTAAGGCCAAAAGGCATGACCCAAAATTCATAATGACCCTCATGAGTTCTAAATGCTATTTCTGGAATGTCTTCCTTCTTCATTCTGAATTAATGATATCCTGAATGAAGATCCAACTTGGTGAAGTAAATTGATCCATGCAATTCATCCAATAATCCATCAATGATAGGAATGGGAGATTTATCTTTAATAGCAAGCTTCTTCAGCTCCATCCTTCTTGTGAACCAATACTACTGGAGCAGAGAAAGAAGTTTGACTAGGTTGAATTATACTAGCCTCTAGCATTTCTTCAACCATACATTCAATTTCACTCTTTTGGACATAGGGATATCTGTAAGGCCTGATGTTTGGAGGAACACTTCTTGGAATCAAATTAATAGCATGATCAGGATCACAAATAGGTGGGAGGCCTTTGGGAGTCCCAAATACCTTGGAATGATTGTCCAAGACATTTTGGAGATCTGGAGAAATGGATGATTTCGATGTGGGAACCTCTAGTGAACATAAATGTTAAATTATGCCTCATTGTTCTTTCTTTAGAAGCTTTTTCATTCCGTTAGAGCTGATTATCTTTCCCAGTTTCCCTATGATACACCTTAATTCAACTTCCTTTCCTTCTATAGAGAATTTCATGAAAAGTTCTTGAAAATTAAAAGCTATTGTACCCAAGGATTGCAACTGATGGACTCCTAGTACAACATCAGCACCACCCATTGGAATGGAAAGTAGTGGGCTACTCAATACATATTGTCCCATGGATGGCTTGATATTGTGGCACTTTCCTAAGAAATGTATTGTTCCTCCACTTGCAACCATCACTTGACACTCTAGTGCTGGATATTGGAAGCAATTCAATTCCTTGGCTATCTTACAATGAATAAAATTATGGGTACTTCCCAAATCAATCAACACTATTACCTTTTTCTTCTTGATATGCCATTCTATCTTCATAGTTTGAGGAGTGGAAATTCTAGCCAATGCATTACAAGATACGGTCGGATTCATTTCTTCTTTTTCTAGGGTTTTTTTGTGGTGTATATCCTCTTCTTTTGACATTTCTTGTTCCTTGTCTTTCTCCTCTTCACAATCTATGTACAATAATTTATTCTTTGCACAATTATGACCTTTAGTGTATTTTCTATCACAACTGTAACAAAGCCATTATTCTCTTTTTTCTTCCAATTATTTTGGTGTCAACCAATGTTTTTAAACCCAAACCAGTGATCAGACTGGTCCACCTAATGAATAGGTTTCTCGACTGGAATCGGTCTAACTAGGACTGGTTGGGTCTAAATGAACTGGTTTTAAAAAAATGAATTAACTAATTATTTTTTAATGAAAAAAAACTATTTTTAAGATTTGAAAATGTGATTCCATGCCAATAAAAATAAAATATATAAAGTTTTCTCATTTATATACGATGTAAAGGTTAATATATCAAAATGGCACTGAGTGCAATACATATCATAGAAAGGTTCGTTGTTCTGCGTCATATAATCATTACAATCAACTACTGCTCTGTTAGGTTGATTTAAGAAGTGTCTTAAAAACTCCATTTTAACAAATTTAACACATCCCAGACCAACAATAGACAAGATGTATGCACTCTACTATGATATCAAGGCATAGTTATATCCTCACTCTGTTATACAATTCAATGACTTTAATAACCCATAGACTTTGTGCAAATGTTCCTCTAGCCAAATGATGATTATGAAGATACCAGTGAATAGATAAAGTTATAAACATAACTCTTAGTAGTGGATTTGTTCTTTGTGTAATTTTCTCAAACAATTATTGCAATATGTTGTAGGTGATATTAAAAGTTTCACTTGAGTTTGGATGTTTCTTCCAATGGAAGATTTGTGTGGAGAATATAATGTTGTAAACAAGTTGGGGTTTCTTTGTCTCAACATAACATATATAATACTCAGTGTGTAGAAATGAACTCCAACTAGCAAAATTTACAAAGTATTTAAAATTTTAACCCAATTAGAAATAATGTGTATTAACTACATACTGGAATATTGCATAGTAATTATACCCACCTTCAAAGATGTACAGAGTAAGAGGTAATGAGGGAACTTGGTCAAGTCTAAGAGAATATGACAATAGCTCTTTTCTAGCAAAGTGATGGCAAACCTCTATCTGAAATTTGAAGTAACATGCATGTCAAGCCTCTCCTTAAGGTATACAAAGCTCCAAATCTCAGTAAACAATGAGTAACACCAACTATAGGAAGAAACCAACAACTCAGCCCACTACTAGATAAATATTGGTCACAAAATAAGTATGCAAGCCAGTCTTTTCACAAACATGGAGAATCGCTCACTTCCAAAGTATTTCGTTTCTTTGATTTGATTTACAAGGGTCTATTTATTGTTGTTTCCCTTCAAAAATGGTAACAACACTCCCACTTCAGGCTTGGAAATATATCAGCAAACCTCGAGCTAGAAGATAAGGCACAATTTTACTTCAGTGAGTGGCACGTTGTTCTAGAATATGCATAGAGATAACCAACCCCTGAGCAAGCAACCCATACACTTCAGCAAATAGGCAACGATCTCTAATAACCCACAATCAGCGACTCTACAACAGTGTTTTTAAAACAGTCTCTGAAAATGGTGGGCGCCCCTCCTAACTGGCCAATTTAGGATGGAACTAGCCAGTCTGATACAAACCAGCCGGTTCCATCCTAAATTGGCTAGTTAAGACTGATTTAGGGTAAAAAATGGAGAAATGACTCGCGTGATCGGGTTTTTTGGCCAGTTTCGATCGTTCGGCCTGCTAACCAGCTGATTAGACTGGTAACTGGTTATCACGGCCAGTTTTGAAAACTATGGTGTCAACCTTGTAGGTTTTGGATGGCTAGGGGTAGCAACACTTCCATCTTTATGATTGTGAGTGGTAGGCTTCCTTGTTGCCGTAATTTCTTTTTCCATTTTTCTTGCCAACGTGAATGCCTTCTCTAATGAATTTGGTTCCCAAAGGTGAACCACATGTTGGATGTTATATTTTAAATTCCCTATGAACACATCAATCCTATGCTCCTCTCGAATATCTTTTCCCCTTATATTCAATTTTTGCATGTCCTCATTGTGCTCCATCATTGAACCCTTTTATTTGAGGTTTATCAATTGGATAAAAAAGTGTTGCTTTTGGTATCCTCATAATGTGCTATCATTTCATCCATAAAAATAGCCCAAGTGACGATTTGTGTATGATAATAGAGCCATCGATACCATACAAACTGATTTGGTTCTAAATATAAATTTGCAATGCGTACCTTTTGTATGTTTTGCACATTATGGAGATCAAAAAATTGCTCCATCTGTAGTATCCATGTTCTCGGATCCTTGCCATCAATATTCCTCATATCGATATTTGGAACATGGTGGTTCTTCAATCCAACATTGGAGTCTATGAAATCATGATTAACATTTTTTTTTTCTCATCATGAGTTTCCTTTACTACCCTTTCGCCATTAGTAAGCATTTCTTATAGAAAATTTGTCAAATATGTCTTCAAATCTTCCATGGCTTTCTTTAAATCACCCATCTTAACTTCCACACCATCCATCTTAGCTTCCACGTCATCCATCTTAGCTTCGACGTGATCCATCTTAGCTTCTATGCCTTTCTTTAAACCATCCATCTTAGCTTCCATGTCTTTCTTTAAACAATCCATCTTAGCTTCCACACCATATATCTTAGATTCTATGTATTTCTTTAAAACTTCCATCTTAGCTTCTACGTATTTCTTTAAACCATCCATCATAGCTTCTGTTACTTTTTGTGCGAGTGAAATTTGCTGCATTTGGTCTTGTAATTTTGATATATCATGTTGCATTTCTTCCTCTTCTTCATGAGTCATGCTAGAGCTTTCAGGTTGCATACTAGGTATTTCCATTTTTTTTCTTCTAGGCATCAATTACCAATAATAATGCTTCACTATTCCCTTTGAATTCCTTCAAAATAATTTTTCAAACCAAGCTTATGCAAATTTTTTAAAAAACAACAGAACTTTTTTTTTTCTTAACTTTGTAGGAGCTCGATATTGAATCTGATGTATCTCTATAATTTTGGATCTCCAACATCTAAAATTTCTTCCTTTGGTAGCCCTCTAAGTAGTCTTTCTAACCCCATAAGTCTGATCAAGATTGGATTCTCTAATGAAGGGTTATGCCAAATCTCCCACGATGACCTGAGAATAGACTAGTTTAGTAGAACGAACTTGTACAACATGCTACGGGTCACTGTTTTAACCTTAGGTTTTGAAAATTATACGCAAACAACTACATTCCATATAATTTCTTGAACTTATTACTAAAGGTGACCTATTTGGAATGTAATTCGGGAGTCTACAAAAACCTTAACTTCCTTAGGTTTTATCTCTGAAAATATAGAGACACATGATCTGAAATTTGGAGCCAATGTTCAGACCAATTTTTTCTCAAATGGGTTTTTTTTAGCTTTTGAAACTTCGTAGCGAAAGAGTTATAGATAAAATCCAACAATGGCCTGTTTTAGATGAAATTTTGGAGCCTGAAAAAAACCTAACTTCTTTAGATCATATCTCCGAAAATATAGTGTGAAAATACCTCAAATTTGGAGGTGAGGTTTAAGACAATTTCTTCTCAAATGGGTTTTTTTTGTAGCTTCTGAAACTTCGTACCAAAAATGTTCTAGAGAAAATTCCACGATGACCTCTTTGGGGTAGAAAAACCCTAGAATCCATTGCTGTGATGCCAAATGTTATGAAACCAGCTCACAAAAAGATAAAAAAGATAGATCAACACCTTAAAATTTAGCCTCTTTTAGGGGGAAACCTCCTTTACATTACACAAATGAACAATTCTTGGATGATTCGAGTGACAAAACCTCCCTATATATAGGAGTCTAAGGGGTCACAATATAACCAAGCCGACCTAACAATAATAATTTAAAGGCACAAAAATAACAATAGTGGGATATTATGGGGCAAAATAATAACAATATGGGGATGATAGGAGCACATCAATAACAATAAGGGATACAATGACAATAGTAATGGGGGAATCACTAGTATTATAGGGACCTAAGAGGGATAAACATTGTAAACCTAAGGGATTAATATTAAACCATAGGACTAATATCTAAATATTAATATTGGGTATTAATAAACCTAAGGGATTAAATGATAAACCCAAGGAATTACTAATATTATAAACATAAATAACAAATAAAGCTAATCATTTAATATTATAAACCCAAGGAAATAGTAAACCCAATAAAATAATATTATAAACACAAATGATTAATAAATCCGAGTGATTAATAAACCCAACAAATCAATATAAAAACACAAGAGATTAATAAACCCTAAAAATTAATATTTTAAACTCAAGGGATTAATAAACTAGAGGGATTATTAATACTATAAACCCAAGGAACTAATAAACACAAACGTTTAATATTATAAACCGAAGGAATTAATGAACCCAAGGGATAAATATTAAAAACTTAAGGGAACAAGAAGGAGAGGGGAACAATATTACAAACACAAGAGATTAATAAATCCTAAGAATTATTATTGTAAAAACAAAGTATTGACAAACTTGCATGATTATTAATATTATCAAATCCAAGTGATCAATAAACGTTTGATATTGTTAGTTTTATAAACCCAAAGAATAAATAAACTAAAAGGATAAACATTATAAACCTAACGGATTAAAACCTTAATATTGGGGGTTTAATAAACTGAAGGGATTATTATTATTATAAATTCAAGGGATTATTAATATTATAAACCCAGGGCATTTACATTATAGAAACATTATTAATAAACCCAAGGAATAAATAAACCCAACAAACTAATATTAAAAATATAAACGGTTAATAAACCCTAGAAAATAATATTTTAAACTCAAGGGATTAATAAACGCAAGGGATAAAATGATAAACCAAAGGAATTACTAATATTATAATCTCAAAGAACAAGCAAACCCAAGTGTTTAATATTATAAACCCAAAAGAAAAATATTATAAATCTAAGGGATAAAAAAATGCAAGGGATAAATATTAAAAATCGAAAGGATTGATATTTTAGCCCCAATGGATTTATATTATAAACCCATGTTGTTTAAAGCTCACGATAAATATTATAAATTGAAAAATAAATATCAATGACCATCCTTAACCATCATTTATTTTCATATTGAGACAACCTTTGTTACAATGCGATGTTGGACCATGGTTGACCATGGTTCACCATGGTTGATTATGTTTTCTATCTGAAGACAATCTTTGTTATAATGCAAGATTCGACAACACTCACGATGATTGGTTTTGGAAATGAGAGAATATATGTGATATTAAATATTTTAAAACCCCTAAGCCCTAAATCCATGGCATAAATATTATAAGCATAAATAATTCTACGACACAAAATAATAATAATAAACATAAACCACAATCAATATAAGAACCACATTGTAAACCTTTAAGACATCAATACAAAGAATTAATATGAATACATTAATAATAATAAATTATAAAGCGTTAAAACATGATAAATAATCAACACATTAATAATAACACATTTATATCACTACATTATAAACAATAAATAAATTTTAAATCATAAATACATTAATATCAACATATGAATATATTAATAGTATAAATCTCAAGAATATTGATATAAACAATAAGAACATGAAGGCCCAACAATAATATTATAAACTTCAATAATGTTTTCATTTATGAAATACATGAACAAATTGAAGGGACCCATACAAAAAACCAAAACAATTACAAATGCAAGAGAAAAAATTAAAATAGTAACACTGTCGTTGGAGCAAGGAAACATAAATTCAAAAAGCACATCTAAATTGCACACATTGGATTTAAAGAAGAACAACATGTTAGGACATTTTAAGCCCAAAGATATACAATTTTCTATATAACAACAACAACAATAAAAAAGATTCAACTTCGCCAACATTGCAACCACGGAAAGAACATTGAGTCTTAACATATATTTTTTATTTTCTTTACGTCAAATAATTCCACTACAAAATTGAATTTGAAACACTCCATTATAATTCATCTATGGAATAGCCTCTTCCAAAACACAACCAATATACCGATGACAAAAGGAACACGAATTCAAATCAATAGGATAGTGGTCGCGATACTTAATGCTTTCCAACCAATTTCTGCTTGTTCTTCTCTGAGACTCCTTTTGGTAAAAATGTAACAAGTATTTTACATGTTTTTTCATTTCATCTAGCACATGAAGATGCTCATCAATAATATTAGGATGGAATGCTTGTTTTCTATGAAACTTGTCCCAAAGATACAAAATAAAACTTATTGCTCTCACAATATTGTGCACTATTATGGAATAATAGATGACATCATTATTTTCCACATTTGCATTTGAAAGAGAGAAAAAAACAAAATAAAAATTACAAACATGCACAAACAAATAAGCATACACATATATAGATATATATACGTCAAACATAGCATCCCATTTTTAGATATGTTAAAAAACTTAATCTTGTAAACCTCATGTTATAAAATAATCTAATGTTACATGAACCAAATGATATAAAAAATTCTACAAATATAAACCTCATTTCACAATATAATGGAAGAAACTGTGGAAATAGAATAAAACCATGGTCAATATTTAAAAAATGAATATTGGCCATAGTGATGACAGATATTCAAAACCTTGATTTTTTGCATTTCATGATATAACAAGAATCCACAACATTAATATCAATATGAACCATATATAAAATTGGTTTTGAATGATTGGTTCATATAACTCGTTGTTTATGTCTGAATGGTTTGTTGTAAAGAAAATAACAATAACCACTTAAAAAAATAAGTAAATTGAAAAACATGTAAAATGATGTAAACAACTTTCTCAAATATTGCTATGAATATGATGAATGTATTAATCTCATAAATATATGAAAATGATTATTATATTAAAAGTAAATTAAGAGGACAATAAAAGAAATTCAAAAACATACTATAAGAAAGGTCACAATGTTATTAGTTGTATGTCACAGCGATATGAACTTCAAACACTCCTCTTCTTTCTTCCTAATTGTAACATATGCACTATCTTTTATCTTGGCATAATGCTAAAAGGAGAAAGGAGGTGCAATGTGTAAGCCATCTATTGATTTCACTCTTAATATGGCTATGAAGGTAAGGCCTTGCTACTCTTTATTCCTGATATCAACGGATGCCTGCTGTAAAATCAATCCTTTCGACTTGTGGATTGTAAAAGCCCATGCCATGTTCAAAGGAATTTGTTTTTTGTTTCCCCTTATCACTGGTGTGATAGGCACAATGTTTGAATTTCTTGCTAAAAATGGAACACCAACATACTTAGCAAAAATAAAAATTGTGAACATTGGAAGTTGAGGTGGCTTAGAGGTAGGCATATAAAATATATCCTTAACACAACCAAGTTCACCATTCACCAAGCTAGATTCAACCCACAAATTACATGTCAACATAACATGCTAACCATGACATAACAAAACTTCACAGTCCAATTGATCATCATCAACACCAATGATTTATGAATGCCTTGAATGCTCAGTAATACATCATGAAAATGGAAAATTTAATGATTTTAACCTATGCCTATTATGGAAGGAGACCAAATTATTTGTTGGAAACATGTGAACTCCTGCATTAAATAAATCCCTTTCTCTAGGATGCAACCTCATATCAACCCGTGACGTAAGAAACTCCCAATCTTCAAGAACATGTTCTACATTTCTTATGTTATTGAGGACTCTACGAAAACAAGATTGTTTCTCATTATTCCCTTGTTAGTGAAAGATTGTATCAAGAGTGACAACAATGTTGGATTTTTTCCACAAAAATTCCTCTGTTGTATTACTTTCATACAAAGGCTTATCTCTCATACGAGGCAACTGGCCATAGTCGCCCATA
Organism: Pinus taeda; assembly: GCA_000404065.3. NCBI lineage: Eukaryota > Viridiplantae > Streptophyta > Pinopsida > Pinales > Pinaceae > Pinus > Pinus taeda. Next base: position 20,196 of record APFE030292910.1, on the reverse strand, counting down.
AGGATGATGGATCTACCACCGAAAGGACAATTCTTTTTCTGTGAAAATGCTTCTCATACTCAAGCATCTATTTTCATAAACAATCTTGGTCCTTTAAAGCTCATTTCATAAATTAATATATATCTAATATGTCTCATTTCTTCTTGGAATACTGTTAATGACTACCCCTATAATGGTTCCATACCTTTAATTAGAATTTTTAGAGCTGAGTGTACTATTTTTGTATGTATATTAAAAGAAACTATTCCTATTGGGTAAAGAAGAATAGAAGGGATTCTTCCATTAGTTGACAAATTACAAAGAGGTTCAAAAATAAAATGGATAAGGAAAGAATTCCTAGTGCCTAAAGTGCCCTAAAAAATCATAAGAAGAGCTTCATAAATCTCATACTCAACAAAGTGCCATAAAATAATTTCAAAAGCAAGTCATTGTTTTTCCGAGAATGAATCTCGAGATGAAAATGTTTTGTTTGGAAGGTCAATAATGTCACCCCTTGATTTTTCATTCCTTATAATATTAATAGTTTCCTCTGCAACATCATAAAAAATAGTTGGACTTTCCGAGTGAAAGGATATATGAAAGTCCCTTCAACCAAGGGTGTGAAGATTAGAAATATTAACATCACTTGGTGGAACCAAGCGAGAGAAAATCTTCCATTCTTGAAAATCATCTTAAATATCCAATTCCTCGTTAGAAAAATTACCTTTTTTCTTCATCTTAAATATTGTTGACAATTCATGGATTTCGATCAACATGTCATGCTCGATATTTGAAATTCCTCCAATTTTCAATAATAATTTCATCTGAAAGGCTAATTTGTGCTGGAATATCGTGAAATAGATTGTACAAGAGCAGTTACATCCAACCAAATGTTTTGAATTCATGTGAAGCCTCACTAGGAATAGAATAAAATTGTGGCCAAACCCGAACAATAGCATGAACATATCTAGAATTCCACGGATCTTGTTTACACTTGCTATCAAATGTCCAAGATCTTGTTGTTTCTATCAAAGATAGATGTTCAAGGTAAAAATGTCTCTTCTGAAAATGTTGAACAAAAGTATTCTCAAATGAACATTTCAAGCAATCCCTTATGATTTTCCTGAAAACCTTTCTTCCAACATTTAAGGAAACAAATTTTCGACTACAAACAACAAGAGGTAGCTTAAGAAACATATGGCATGTTTCTTATGCTCCAATGCAATGATCAACAATTGTTTCTGCAAGAAACCTTCTATATGCACATAAAGCACAATCCTTAGAGCCAATAGAATTTGAAATTCTAGTTAACACATGATGACAACTTTCAAACCTTTTTTTTCTTTTTATGCATACTTAGCAATATATTTCAAGTGACCACAGTGAGAAAGCACTCATTGGAAATTGCCATTTGCACACCATATTGTTAGAAGGTCAATGTTATGTACATTGAGTGTGTCATGATATGTTGCTGGATGATATTTTTTTCTTCATTGATCATCTATGAAAAATCTTGATTCGTCACAAAGATCCCATGGAACATTGTACCGACATGTCAGAATAGTGCCTTTTGTACAAAAACAAGAATCTACACTACACTTTGTCTGCCTTTGGCAATCATTTAACAATTCTTCATAATCATAATGAGGATTTCAAGAGAAAACTTGATGAGTATTCAATAGGACATGGGTCATCATTGAGGCCTCATGGAGCCATTATGTTGTGAGGATGTATGTCACATCGATTCCATGTAGTTACATACTTGTTAAAGAATCTCTTTGCAAGTTGTGCATTAGAACCATTTGACCAATCAAGTATTTCCATATGAGGAGCACCTTCCAACCATAGGAAACCATGAATATGTGGTGAACCTCTATGTTGCTACTCATATCTAAAGAAAATGAAGATATAGTTACTACAAACAATATAAACAGAATCATAATAAAAAGTTAACAAGGTATAGAAAATAAATTCAACAACACAAACTTGTACTAGAATTCTTTAGCTTTAAGATATTTTTGGCTAACTTCCTCTTGAAAAATATTGAATCTATGGTGCATAAACGTGGTAGAAATATGAGGGTACTCGATAACATTCTCAATTTTTATACAATGCTAATTTAAAGAACGAGAATGTGAATGTATGGGCATGAGGTTATGCAATCTGACCACTTTGTGTGAGCTGCATTCAAAGTAAAAAGTAAATATGGACATCCCAACTGAGTAATCATGTCATTCAATTTAACAAGACACTTATTCAAGTATGCCCTTGTACCTCTGAGATAAGAACCAAATTGAATAAGATGATCAACCAACTTATTATCTCATAAATCCAAAATTTGGTGATGCAACTCTTCAATTGTTATAGGTGAGTTATCATGTAAATGTTTCTTTACAAAAATTGCAACAGTATCTTGGCTCCAATACCACATATTCATGTTCAATAGGTAATTTTGAAATCAAGGACGACTTCCAAATCTCTGATCATAGTACCTAAGAAGATGCAATGCATACTCATGAAGTTCAACACTACAAATATGTGGTTGCAACCAATCAACATCACATGTGGGGAATAGTGTCGTGAATTCCATATGTAATAACCCCTCTGTATTATATTCATTCACTGGAGAGGTTCCAATAGTGGGCCAATCCATGTCTTGAACATGTGAAGACTTAAAATTATCAAGAAATGCTCTAATGTCTTCCACTTCTCTGCATTCATTTGGTAAGTGAGTAACAAAAGAAAAAGTATGAGAGGAAAAATGCTCAACATGAAACCCTTCATTATTAGTTGCGTTGATATTAGATTCTTCAATATCACAATCAACAAATTTTAGCCTCGAGGAGACATACATTGATATTTTAGGCAGAGGATTCACTGAATCATAGTCAATTACAACATCTCGAAAATATTGATCATGTTGGATTTGGAAAAGCAATGTAGCCATTACTGGAGATCTTTTGACATAACATTCATAATATTTAGACTGAATGCCATGTCTCCTGATAATTAGAAAGTCAATATCTTGAACATGTCAGGGAAGACTTTGTATAATTGTCAAAATATCTTGAGGAAAGCTATTTGTATGACTGCTATACTTATATTTCCCACCTCAATCATGTGTCACTTGAAAAATATGATTCACACGTGCTATTAGCATTCTTTCAACTTGAGTAAGAACTCTTAAAATAAGATTTTTCTCATGAGGATCCATGTTATTATATCGACAAAAATGATGGGTGCCTCTTTCAATCTTACATCATCTACAAAAAGGTCCTTTAGAGTGTCTCAAAACCTAGATTCCGGGATATGATTCTTGGCAAATGTGGCACATTTAGACAACTCACAAGCTATCTATCTTTGCTCGAAATATTTTATGGACTTCAATCATGTTTTCATCAAAAGGAATAATCTGTATTGTCTAGACCATGTTGATAACCATTTGGAAGAGTAAAATTTCATGTAAAATGTGCTTCATCATCAGGAGCATGAGATTCCCTTCCCAAATTTGAAGCATGTTGAATGGATCTATGATAGGGCCTTTCCAAATTTATGGTTTGTATTTCATGAACCTAAGAGGACGTAAAGGTATCTTTTTCATATAATATTTTAAAATTTAATTTCCAACTAAATATAAATGAAAAAAATGAAAAAAATGAAAAAAGAATCAAATGCATTCAAAATTTGCATTTGTTTCTTGATGTGCATGAGGGTTATGATATGTTTTCTCTTCGTTTCTAACATTAATGGACGTGACATTTGGGGAGTTAGTTTCTATGCCTCTATTAAAATGAGTTGTCTACTATTTCAACAAAATAAAATACATTATAAAACTAAATTTCCAACAAATAAAGATTGAAAAATGGAAAACAAATCAAATAAATTGACATCTACAATAGTTTTACAATTTGATTATTTGGATTCCAAATATCTAACCTAATCAGATGAAATCATGTTTTTTCCATAGAAGGTTATAAAATACAATGTCGAACCAACTATAAATGAAAAAGGGAGACAAATATCAAACACACTTAACATTTACATTTTTTTGGCGAAGTGTATGAATGCTATGAGATGGTTCATCTTCACTTCTAGCATCGGTAGGTGGAACATCCACAAAGTTAATTTGTATGTATCTATTGAAATTATTTGTGCCCTATTCGAAGAAAATTAAATATGCCATAAAATTCAATGTCCACCAAAACTAGAAATTCAAAAATGAAAATCAAATAAAAACCATTGAAATTTTACATTAGTTTGGAAATTTGATTGTCGAGGAGGATGCATAGGAACACTTTGGGAATTAATTTCTAGACCTCTATTAAAATGAGTTGTATCATATTCCAAGAGAAGAAAATAACTTATAAGTTTAGTAAATAAACATTTGTAAGTAGAGGAATGTAATAAAACAACCACTATTGCAACACATATCAAAATATTATTGTGTTACGTCCATTGTTGCACATGAAATGCTATAAGGGATGCCTAATTCTCTTTGTGGGACCACATTACCTTGATAAGGGGGATTGGAAGATCTGATGTTTCGATCAACTCACTCCAAATTATCAAACAAATGGATAATTAAACTATCATCCAAATCATCACACACAATTTCAACATTACCTTGACCATGGATGTTTTGCAACCTTTGGCCTTGGTCGAAACATGCAATTACAGACAAGGTAGGGTTAGGGTGGACATTTGCATCCATGTTATCGATATTATGTTCTTCCCGATTGCAAGATTTTTCCCCAATATTATGAACATTTTGAGGAGAGCATCACATAACAAAATTATGCTGATGAGGAGAATATTCTGATAATGAACTATCAAGAGGAAATGTTCTTTCCATTATATCATCCATAGTACAATACTTACAAGGAATTATAAAATCCTTTTGAAGAATGGCTTCACTTGTTCTTCTATGATATGTAGCTCTCCTATGATCATTTATGGCATCCTTATTTTGTTGATACTATAAACGATGACTTTCATTAGACCTGTCATGTGACAAATCTCATTTTCTTGTATGCTTTCTTATGCCTTCACATGACATGTATACAATGAATAATAAAATATTCATTATGGAACCATAAACATGGAAGATAGCATATATCTAATATGAACACAGACAAAAGAATGGAAAAGGCACAAGTTTTTTTGTGCAATCGTAAAAAAACATAAAAAGTGTATATTTTATTTCTTCCAATCATATGAACTTATGAAGATGTATAAGGCTTTTTAAAAATGGCTAAAATCAAAAATCAACTTTTCAAAATGGCTAAAAACAAAAATGATTTTTTTTCAAATGACTTAAACAAAAAAGTCTAAACCTTCATGTATCATATTAGAATCAAACTAGAACCCATACAATTGAGACACGGGAATGTAAGAATTATGTGACTTGGAAGTATATCTAAAAATTTGGAACTACATACTATCATAATATAAATGCAAATATTAAAATGTACATAAAAATATAACATTGTTTGAGAATCAATGACAAAAACCAATACAAATAACTTGTATAACATAACTCATAGAAATTATAATAATAAAAGCAAAGAAAAATGCATACCATCCAAACACATTTACATGTAATTAAGAAAACGTTAGGGGAAACAATATGAAATAATTTTCAACATAAAGATTGATAAAAGCATAATTTTAAAGCATTATCGTATAGACCCAAAGTATGTATAAAGGGAAAAACTGACATATTTTCCACAACCATAGAGAGTATATAAAATGAAAATATTTATAGGAACTCGTAAAAATACTAGTATCCTAAGAATCCATACCCATATCTAATGGTGGAATCTCATCAATAGAATCCATACGGGGAGAAATTGTGAAAACATTTCCATACTCAATCAAATCATTGCAATCCTCCAACTTTGGGTACCAGAACTCATACATATGTTCATTAATTGAATTATCAATATCTATTGGAAAACAAATGCTAGTCATCATGTCATATAATAGAAAAGGAACTTCACTGCAATTGTACATAAGAACCACATGACGGACTGTTTGAAATGGAAGATATCCATGACATTTGCTATTTATATCTGTAAAAATTTCTTCCAAAAACTTCCATATGAAACCTCAATCATCCTCAAAGTAGTAAATTATTCATTCAACGCATGGTTTACCAAATTTGAAATGATCTAATTCTTCAATTGACCGTATAAATGTGGAGCCATCATTGACAAGTCATATCAGCTAATCCATATATATTGATAACGACATACACCATATGTCAATGATTGGAACAAATGAAAAAACCCATTCATTTTTATCACATCAAACCAATATATTGTATACCCATACCAAGGATAATATTCATACTCCTTATCAAGATAGAGGCAAAATAATTTACTTTTATAAAACACTGCATTCTTAGAGGGTGAAGTGCCACGAAATGAAAGATCAACCCTTTGCAAAAACATGTCAATACTATTGCAAACATAAAATTTATACTGCATTCTATCATACATATATTTTCTAACAACCTAGTCATATTTTCTCCTCCTTACATTTTCCAATACTGGAAAGAATCCCTAGTCTCCAGTTCATATTGGCCTTATGTTCTTAAAGGCCTTTGTAAATGTATTCATTAATAAATAGTTTTGTATATGGGAGAATTGTGTTGCTAAGGATAAAACAACCATTGGTCTAAAAGTAGACTCTTCTATGTATCTTGAATTTATTAATTGCAAATCAAAAAGAGATATGTGCTCATTCTGATTAAGGTATTCAAAAGCACAATAATTGTCTTCATTATTGAGGAAGGGAACCATAAATCCAAATTCGTTTTGAAGGAAGGGTTTTGCAAAATATTCTTCTATTTCTTACAAACAGTGCTAAACATTATCACAACTCATAAAGGGAGCCAAAGGAACAAAATTTCAAGAATTTCAAAAGGAAGACAACTCCATATAGATCAATCCATGATCAAACAATGAAACATCCTAACATAAAAAAAAACACACACACATTTGATATCAACAAAAGAATTAATGTTGAATAAAATTAAAAGTAACATACATACATAATTTAGCATTTAGACATAGAGAAAAAATTGACATATTCACATTATATAAAATCAAATGAGTGATCAAAACATTATCACAATAGTGAACAAAATTCAAGTTTTTAAACCAAATCTCTATAATACAATACTATTAATGTTAGTAAACCTATAATTATGTTTATATTAATGCCTATGTTCAATATTGATCTTATAATGTTTTTATTAATATATTTTTAATTTCCATATCAAACTTTCATTCTCAATATAAATATTAACATTAAACCAATTTTTTTAATGTTAAAACACATAAACTTCAGAATCTCTTGTTATAAATTAACGCAATGCTACATGAACCAAATGATATAAAATTACCAAATATTTTAATCCTCACATAAATAAACCTAAATAAACCTAAAGTTATTAGGTGTAATGTGTAATAAAAATATTCACATTAATATATAGATGCAAAATATATTTTTACATAGATTTCTATATTTAAAATTAATACCTATATTTAATAATAATAATAATAATAAAAACATTAAAAGAACTATTGATGTTTAATATTAATATAAAATAGATATTAATATATTGATGTTTAATACATTCTAAAGATTTTATATTGAATACAATAAATTGAATTAATAAGAAGTTAACATAATTTATTATTAACGCAATTTTTACATGGATTCTCAATTTATTGATTTAAATCTAAATGAACAAAAATTTAATATATAAATATTTTATATCAAATCAAAATGAACTAAATGCATTATATAAATATATTACATAAAATAGATTTTATGTTGGAAACACAAAATTAAATCAATAAGAAATTTTAGATGTTTTATTATCAACGCAATTTTTACATCCATTATTAATATTTGTATTTAGATTTAAATGAACTAAATTATAAATGCTTCTCCATGCCTTTTTCTTGTTCTAATTCTTGAATTGTTCCAATTTTTGGATTACATAGAACAAATCTATAGCATACATTTAGGATAAATCTATAGCCTCAAAAAGATTTGGTTACCCTAACCATAGGGGTTTGGGGTTACTTTTAGTATTAAATCCAAATTTTCCAAAGGGGTTCTAGCTATTTCAAATTTGATTCCACAAACACGTGTAATTTGAAGTTTGAAATAATCCAAATCGAAATATTTTAAAAACTTTTGTTTCTCTTTTGGACAGTTAGGGCTCTAGTTGATTAAAAGAAGATTTCGAGAGCCATTTTCTTTTTCCCATCAGGATCAAGGTTTCTCTGGGGTAGATTAATCTATTCCCCAAGGATCGTCTTTCTTTCTGGACATTGGTTTTCCTCACCGCAAGTTTTGAAGGATCCTTGTCATTTATACAGATTTCCTTCGGTGTTCTTTGCAGCTAGAGTGAAATTCTTTAGATGGATTATCCATTTTGATCTCGAAGAAATGTGAAAACATTCACCGTTCAATTAATTCCTAGCATATCTCTTGGCCACATGATCGAATTCTCTTGAGGAGTCGTGAGCACTTTTATGGGAGTTATCTCTTCATTCATTCGCATTCTTCCGTAGGACTTTTCATTCTTCCAAATGGGCATACATAATCTTCGGAACCATCAATCGACTTTGATTGAGATGGTTCCTAGCTTTGCGAAGATAACTACTTGCTCGGTTTTGTCTGCTTCTCGGGGGGAAGCTTGTGCCCATATCGTTAGTGAAGCCCTATCTCCCTTTGTCTAGGTGATCCAGGCCTCTCTCAATGAGGCTTTGAAGCTTTTTGAAAGTGCCCTAATCTATTGGTTGAATGGTTTTTGGTCGCGGCTGCCAGCTCTTCACAGTTGGATCTCAGAGGTATGGAATCCTATCATTTCTAATGTAATTAATATATACCCTTGTGCTAGGGGTTTCTTTATAGTAAATTTTGAAAACTGTGAAAGGAGACAATGTATTCTAGATTCAGACCCTTGGTTTTGGGAAAACTTAGGCCTATTCATGAAGCCATGGAACCCAACATGCAATCCCTAAATAATAGTCATAACCTCAATACGAGTTTGGGTAAGATTTCCAAACCTACCCTTTCATCTCTCGAATCTCCCCTTGCTAAAAGCCATTGAAAATGCAATTGGGAAATTTTACTGCATGTGCCAACAAATAGAGGAATATGCCAAAACCACCTATGCATGCATCTATGTGGAAATGGACTTCAACCCTAGATTCCGAGCTTAAATAAAATTAACAAGTAAACAGTGTGTGGAACCAAAAACTTGATTATGAATGTGTCCTCTTTACATGATCTTGCTTTGAGACACGCCATCTAACCAAAAATTGCCCAAAAGCCTCCTAGAAGAATTTTGCTAGAAAGAATCACCACACATCTAAATGGTGGGAAGGAGCACAAAAAGAACATCACACTGTCATCAAGGAATAATACTCTCGAGAAAACTCGAAATCGCAAGAAATCCGACACTAAAGAAACAACTCTCAAGACAAGCAAGGGGAAAGGCCCGTCCAACAAAAAAAGTGAACTCTATTGCCCCTTAGGCATCAAGATTTATGAGGATTCAAATACTGCACAAACTAAATCTTCATTTAACAAGAAAGTAGATCTCCCACACCAAACTTCTTCTCCGGCTACATAAATATATTGGTAGATTATACCCAATCAATAAATTGAATTCAACACACATCTAAGAAAAACACATTTTATATACAATTTATAAATCTACATTATAAAATACATAATTTAATTTATATATTTTATATGGTAGATTTATATATTGTATATAAAATATAAAATATACAATTTATGGGATATAATTTATTTCACATTTTGAATTATGGTATTGGACATATAAAGTTCTAATAAACAACCATTGAAAAAATATATCAATTGAATAAAACAAAATTTATTTAATAAAATCTATGGAGGCCATAAAATTTAATGCATTAAATACATTGAATGTAATAAATCTAAAAATTCTATTCAATGAACCTAATTATATTGAAATCTAATGTTTTTAGTCTATATAATCTATTCATGAATTCAAATCTATTCAATGCATTTAAACTATGTTGAATGCATTGATTACAAATCTTATTTTATTTAATTTATTGCAATCAATGTTTTCAATAGATTTAAATGCAACAATAAATTGCATAGATTGAATGCATACTTTGAGTGTATTTCAATAGAGTGCAATAAATTTAAGTGAATTATATTGTAATAAAATTTGGTTAATTTAAATTTAAATAAATGTGCATAAATAAAAATAAAATAAATATCTATTCAATGTTAGATACACTCAATCCATATAAAAAGTTTATCTAGTTGGAAATCTATTATTCCTCAAATTTCCATAAAAATAAATGTTCCTCGAATTATCTATTTTAAATATTTATTTTTTTCTAATATAGTAATATTCTATTTACAATAAAAATATATATTTTATACATAAAACTAAATTATGATTAAAGTCTAAGATAGTTTATAAAAAATAAATTATTCTATTAAATTTAGGGAGTGAAATTGGTGGGAAAGAGGGATGGCAACTCATTCTAGAAGCTTAAAATGAAAATGAACTAATTTGTCTTATCATTAATGGTTGAACAATAACATTGTACCAAAATCATCACTCAAAAATTAACACTAAGATGATCAATCAACTTATATTGTTCAACATTCAATCTATACACTCTATTGATGCATTCAAATGTATTGAATGCATTTATTGCAATGGTTTGAAAGCATTTAACATCTCTTGAATACATTGATTGCAAATTTGATTTTATTCAATTCATTGCAATAAATGCTTTCGATAAATTTCAAAGATGCAATAAATTGCATATAATTAATACATTTGATTTTTGAGTAAAATCTATTCAATGCATAGAATTTATTCTAGTGATAAGAATAACATCTATTCAAACAATAAAAAAAATATTGAAAAAATCCTTTAAAATCTATTCAACCCATAAAATTTATTGTATTACTAAAAATAAAATATATTCAATGCTTAAAAAATTATTGATAAAAATCTAAATGAATCAAAATATTTTATACAAATAAATGTTTTAAAATCTATTCAACCCAAAAATTTATTGTATTAGTAAAAATAAAATCTATTAAGTGCATAAAAAATTATTGATAAAATCTAAATGAATCAAATATTTTATATAAATATATTAGTAGATTATAGTAAATCAATAAATTCAAATCCACATATATCTATGAAAACACATTTTATATAAAATTTATATATCTACCTTATAGAAATATATAAAAAGATTTTATATACAATTTATGGATATAATTTATTTCCCAATTTGAATTATCTCATTGAACATATAAAGTGCTAATAAACAAACATTAAAAAAAGAGCTATCAATTGTATAAAACAGAATCTATTTAATAAAATTTATGGAGGCCATAAAATATAATGCATTAAATATATTGAATGTAATAAATCTTAAAATGCTATTCAATGAACTTAATTCTATTGTAATTTAATGTATTTAATCTATATAATCTATTGATGAATTCAAATCTATTGAATGCATCTAAAATCTATTGAACTCATTCATTACAAATTTGATTTTATTTAATTAATTGCAATCAATGTTTTCAATATATTTGAATGCAACAATAAATGGCATAGATTGAATGCATTCTTTGAGTGTATTTCAATATATTGCAATGAATTGAAATGCATTAGATTACAATAAAATTTGGTTCATTTAAATTTACTTTATATTGATTCTCTCACATTTAATTAAATTTATTAATGCACTAGAACTATTGATTAAAATCTATAAAAAATTTAATAAAAATATGAGTTCAATTGGCTGAATAATATAAGTGACTCAAATCTATGGTTATTGATATTGAAGAATAATCATAAATTTATTAATGAGAAATTATTTTTAATTAATGAGGAATAATCATAAATTTGTTAATAAGGAATTCTTTCGATTGCATAAAAATAATAATTACTCTTTAATTAATTAATCCATTGTGATTTTGATTTTGCTAAATACGTAAAAGAAAGGTTTTGATTTTGGTAAATACGTAAAAGAAAGGTCACGAAAGACTAGTCCGTGGAAAGGAGGAATACCCGAGACTCTTGAATATCTTCATTCGAGTTAAGGGAAAAACTTTAAAGCATGATATTGGCAGATCCACGTGTTAACTTTGAATAGGGATTTCAATCCATATAAACCCTAAACCATAAAATTATTTTGAATGGGGTGCTCTCTAGTCCCTTCTGTTTCATTTCTATGTGCATCCGTTAATGAGAACTCAGTTTCAGTTGTTGATGAAACTTGGAATATTCTAACAGACGGCTATCCCATCTAACTCTGCCCCAAGTCGTTATGAGATTTGATCTTCGAGCCTGTCGAGCTTCTATTGTTTCGAGATTATATAAACTTGTTAGGGTTAAAGTACTAATAATTATTATTTTAATATTTGTTTTTTATTCTTCTTGCATGTAGCAAGGGTTATTGAAATCGTTTCATAGAGGAGTGAGTGTTTCCACGCAAATTACCTTTAGTTCATAAAGTGCGGGTTTGGGTACTTTTGAAAGGATATACATCTCAGACGATAACGAGTTCGTAGAATTGTGAGCCATGAATCATAAATGCTAAGGTTTTGTGTTTGATTCCCAGCTCGAGCTAGGTGGGAAAGGAATATTTTCACACCTTGGAACAAATACTAGGAATTGACTATTTTCTTACTTCCTGAACCAATACCATATAATATAAATGTTCATTTTAAAACACCTAAATATTTAAATATTTTAAGTCTAAACATTCTTCATTTATTGACTAAACACTGAGTGTCTTTTGACCGTGATATTCGCCTAGATTGAAATCTAACCATATGGAGTGTGTACATACTACTTCGAATGTTCTATACCCTTTTTTCTGCCAATAAGGCCAAACAGCTGTGCAACCCATTTGAGCATGCATGCAGAAACCTATATAGTTCCGGTTTAGGTGAAGCTATCAGGCTTGCCTTTGGGTTTTTCGTCATTTGTTCCTTATAAGGAAGTATTGATGCATTAGAATGATGTACGCGGAAACACTCCATCCAAGGCATAAAATAAATAAAAGATATTAATACCACTATCGACCTGATTTATCCACGTCTTCCCATAGGCTCAAAACATCAAAGTGAAAAAATTAGTTTATACTCATTATGTAGGTGTTATTCCTCCACTAATCATACTACGACTATGACTCTGCTTAAAACAACAATATTATTCAGTTGACTTGTTGGAGAAATCTCTATGTGAGTTGTTTGGTTGGGAGATTGTTATTTCAGAAATATTTTCAAATTAATTGAACGTTGGTTTAGTTAAGATAGTAAATTTATCTTAACCCTTTTTATTTATGTACGATAATAATAATATTAAAAATATAGTTTTGTTTGTAAAATTATTTTATATTGTATGAGAGTTAGTGTGATGGTGACTTTTTGAGAGAAAAGCCAAGGAATACTAGAGAGATATAGAAGTAATTTGTTAGAATTCAATGTATAGAATTTATTTTATTGATAAGAATAAAATATACTCAATCTATAAAAAAATATTGAAAAAATGCTCTAAATCCATATTTCAATTGTAGGCTAAATTATATAATAAAAAAATATTAGAGAAGCCTAGGAAAACCCCTTCAAATACAAAATCCTTTTCAAATAGTTTCAGTATTAGTTCTAGCAACCTAGCTTAATTGAATATGGCTTGGCTTCAACATTTCCAATAACCTACATAATATTTCTCATGCATCCATTAAGAAATGTACATTGCTTTCCTTATAATAGATGAAGTGGTGGTTGTTATAATCCTAGATGGTGTGGCCAGTGTTACAAGGATACAATTCAACTAATAGAACATAATCCATGAATACATTAGGTTACAATCCAACTAATAAAACATAAAATCCTTAACAAGAAATGCATTTCCGCTACAACTTAGTTATAGCTAATCAATTTAACAATATATGGAGTGGGTGTTACAACCCATATTGTTTAATTTTAATTTTCTTATTAATTAACCATCCATATTGTTTAATTTTAATTTTATTTTTATTTTTCTCACTAATTAACATACTCCCTACTATCAACAACAACCATTTAATTCATTTTACTTAGATGTTTTGCCAAGTGGCCATACCTTTGAGGCCAAAGTGATTAGACACCACTTACCTAATGAGTTCTATAAAACCTTTAGAGAATGTGAAAAGTTTTAACTTTTAATCACAATTTGACAATGACATGGTGATGAATAACAAGTACAATAAATATTTAGTGACAATTTGAAGAATCCTTGCTCTTATTCCTCCATGTTGCCAATATTCCTCCACTTTTTAGGATGCAAATGTTTGGGAATGTAAATGAACATTTGTTTCATAGTGATATTTGAAACTAATTTTTTAATTTCATTTTCTCTAATCCCAATAATTAGAGATAAATAAGAGGAACAATAAATTTTTAATTATGAATGGATAAAAATTTAATTTAAACAAAGTTTGAAAATATGATTTAGATATGCAAAAAAGTTACAAGCTTCAATTTCATTAAATGATAGAGTGGCAATAACCCATTTTTCAATTTAAACCATAAGATCAAAAAAATAATTAACAAAAATATTAAAATGACTAATTTAATTCTAATGGGAAAACCCCTTATCCAAAACCCTTATCCAAGTCATTAGCTAAATTACTTCCTACCAATTATTATTCAACATTGATTCAACATTGTTAGGCCATTAAAATATGTAATTAAACATTAGCTAAATGACTTCATCCAATTATTCAGCATTGTTAGGCCATTCATAATATGTAATTAAAGGTAAGAATCAATATGTGATATTTTTAAATTTATTATTTTTTTACGAAATTATATAATATGTTTAAGATTTTGTTTGAAAGTTATTTTCTTGCGTGTAAAGTTAAAGTTATTTGGCATCACGAACTTACAAAGTGAGCAGCTTCACTCGCGAACTCACTGATTTTTAAGATTTATTAAAATAGAAAAAATTATAAAATAATGATAAAATCTTATGGTTACGTTGGGTGTTTAAATAATCTAAAACTTATATACCGTAGAAGATTGTGATCCACAATTTATTATACAAAATCAGTAGAAGTTAATATAGCAGAAAAACCCAAACAATGAAAAAGTGTGCTTTTATTGGAATTGAACTTTAATTAATAATAGTTATTCTTCTGGCTATATTTGAATTTTAATGAATTTTAGTAAAGATTAAAAGGTTAAATCATTTTGTTGTTTAACATATAAAGACACATGTTATGCAAAATAATATAATTGAGGTTTATATGTAAACCTTCTTTCTTATTCAGGTTTATTTGTCAACATTGTCCTCTAAATAAATAAATAATATAATTGAGGTTTATAGTGTAAACCATTGGAGGTTTATAGTGTAAACCATCTATGCTAGTGAGATATTGAGGTTTATTTGTGAACATTGTCCTCAACATGATATAATGAAGGTTTCAACTATAAATGATCTTTCTTATTAAGGTTTATTTGTGAAAAGTAATAAATGAAGAATTTTTTTTATTAAAAAATTTTTTATATTTATTTAGTAAACATATTAAAATTTTATTAAAATTTTAAAATAATATATAAGTAATAAATATTGAAATAATTTTTTGTTATTGATAAGGAATTAAATAGTGAATTTAATTTATTAGATTAAATTAGGTGCTTTTCTTTAACTACAAAGTTGTTAATATTATCATAATATTATTGTTTATTAAATCTAAAATATTGAAATATTATATAATATTTAATTAAATTTTTATCGTTAATATTTATTGAATTTTATTGTAATTTTAATTAATTTTAATATAAATATTTGAATGAATTTTTACCGAATAATAAATGGTATGGAGTTAACCTCCAAAGTCATGTGTCATTGCAAAATAGTAAAATTGAGGGTATATAGTCAAAATCAACTTTCATATTGAGGGGTTTATTGTGAAAGGTTGTCCTTGTTATGAAAATATAGAAAGAAAATGTTAATCTATTTTGTAATAATTTTTTAAATTGAATTTATTAAATTTTTAAGATAATTAACATTGAAATATTTTTTTGTATTTTTATGGAATTAAATTATTGAATTATTTTTTAAGTGATGGGTATATTTGTAATGAGAAGATTGTAAATATTGACATTATGTTAATATATTAGGATTTTGTTTGGTGAGAATATTGTAAATATTGACAAATTAGAATTAGTGCTTAATAATAGCTTTAATATATTAATTTTTTATATTTGGTTTAACATTGAGTTTATAATATTAATTTTAGGGTAAATAATATTATTCCTATAGTTTGTAACTTTCAATATTAATTTAAAGATTTAAGATGGGACAGTTCATAATATTAATCTTAGGTTTTGATTATTAATTTAGTGTTATAATATATTTTTAGAGTTTAATATTTAATCCTAGGTTTATAATATTAATGCTAGAGCTTTATAATCACTAATGTTTATAATATTAATTCTAAGGTTTATAAAATTAATTTTAGGATTTATCATATTAATCTTATGGTTTATAATATTAACCTAAGGGTTTTTAATATTAATATTAGTGTTTAATATTAATGCTAGTGTGTATAATGGTAATATTAAGATTTAATATATTAAACCTAGGGTTTAACATATTAATATTGGGGTTTACAACATTAATTTTAGGGTTTATGATCATAGGGTTTATGATATTGATAATACCATGAAATATTAACCCCAATTTTGATAATATTAATCTCATGATTTATAATTTCAAGGTTTAATATATTAAACTTAGGGTTTAAAACCTTAGAGTTTATCATATTGAATTTTATATGACCATTTAATATTGTGACATTGAAATGGTACAAAAACCTATCCAACATTATCCTAAACATTTTTTCATTGAAGCAATTAATGTCACAATCATTGTAGCAATGTTATATTACACTGCAATTTATTCAATATTGCAATGCCACATTACAAAAATGGGGTTTAATATTAGAGATTTTAATATTGGGTTTATAATTTATAATAGTTGGATTTAATATTAGGGTTTATAATATTAATCTCCATATTGCATTTCCACATTACAAAATTGGGGCTTAATATCATAGCTTTTAATATTGAGTTTATATTTATATGGTTTAATATTAAGTTTATAATTTATGAGAGTGATGCACGATCATTCAGGCCAAGAGAAATCATTGTAAATAATAGACATAGGGGGTCAAGCATTTCTAGAATTATTTGCCTAAGTTACAAGTCAGTTTAATATTTAGGTTTTTAAGTGTGATTTAATTAGATAGTCTCAGAGAAAATAGGAAATAGGGAGAGCTTTTAGGCATAAAGGAATGGATGTGGATCATTATGTGATAAGGAGGCTTTTCTATTTTAAGACTTAGAAAAGTTGGAATAAAGCCTCAAGATACTTTTTTCAGATAAATGTATTGCATGTAGAGGTTGAAAACTTTTATGTTTAAATCTTTATGTAAAACATATTCATTATTATATATAAATAAAAAGGCAGCTAAAACTCTTAGTAAAGAGAGGAGCGTGCCAGAGGAATTATTATGACATTTTCCTCTCAGCGCTGTCATGAGTAAGCGATTTCCTATTCTTATTGATGCATGTATGCAATAACTTAATTTAGTGTGTATTCAAAAGGCTGGGGCGCCTTTCTACTCTTCTGCTTGATGTTTACTGTGTGTGTTTGAAACAATTTGAGTTGTTTCCTTGTAGTAGCTACGGCTGCCTACACGTCGATTCCAGTTATTACAGTTAGGGAAGGACTTAATGAAGAAATTCCACAGCTCTTAACATGGGCGCGTTTGATTTAATATATATATAACCGTGTATTAAATCTTGTTGCTGTCTATATATTCATCTCTTGAACAGGTTGAATGGGAGTGTGTTTTCCAGCGATTAAAGTTGAATGGGAACGTATTCTCCAGCGATTAAAGTGTGAATCATTATACGCCCTACCTGAGTGGCTATTCCCTGATTCTTTTGATTGAATCCAGAGTTGAATGCGTGGCTGTATTTGCGTCGAGAGAGCAGGAGCGCCGTGGGTTTTATTTCCCAACTGTTGCGTGGTGAGGTGGCGAGTCTGGTCACCAGGTTTGCATCGTCTAGAGGCGTGGTATCTTTGGGATTTGCAAGGTGAAAGTTACGGCTCTTCTGGTGTATAGTTAATTTTTAATTTTTGAGGGGCAATGGATCGGCGGGTGCAATAAGAGATTACGCCGACACTATGAATGGGTTTTGAGCGCAAGTCGGTTCATTTTATGTAAAGTTTTATACACTGGTTTGGGAAATTGCATTGGCCTGGAATCTCGCAAGTCGGTTCATTTTATGTAAAGTTTTGTACACTGGTTTGGGAAATTGCATTGGCCTGGAATCTTGCACCGGAACAACTGTAAAACGACATAAATGATAGCACAATATTGGTTGCGATAGCAAATTGAATGATATCGGATTGGTGTTGTGATAATGGTCGACAGTTTTGGCAACAAAGTATATCGGTGTATATTTAAATAGGAGCGCAGTAGAGTGCGGAGGTGGAGTGACATCGCGTCGGAACGATTGAATATCAACATTGGGATGGCGATCGCAGATTTGGTATGCGTTTGAATGGTAAAGGAATGAGTGGACAGTTGAAATTGCAGAAATTATGAAGCCCAGGACTGCGTTTTGTAAGTTGCAGATGTGAATCTATTTGGATAGCGCTTGAAGGTAAAATTTGTTTAAATTGTGAGTCGAGTTGAATGAGAAGTAATCAATTTAAATTGCCACAAATTGTTACTGTGAGGTCGATGTAAATGTACAGTTTGCAAATTCTGCTGTGTATATATAGTGATCAGTTTTCCTGGGATAATGGATCGAAGTTTGCAATGATTGTTTTAAGGAGAATCTGACTGAACTAGTGTGTAAAAGTATGGAATGAAATTGCCGGATTTAAGATGTCAATTGGGATTATATGTTGAGATGCATTTTTATATGCACAGTATTGAGAGATCCTGGGATCCTGGGTATTGCGGGTTCGGACCTGCATCATAGAGTTGGATTTAATACAAAGGCTTATAATATTAATTTTAGAGTTTATTAGAGTAGGTTTAATAATAACAAACGTTTATATTATGATTTATAATATCATTATATTGTGTTTAGGTTTTATATAATTTTAGAGTTTATAATGTTAATAATAATACTTAACATTGATTTTTTAGGTTTATAATTTTTTTGTTATAATATTAATAATTTTTTGGATTTATTAATCCCTTACTTTACAGTATTAATAATTCCTTTATTTATAACATTATTTATAGCATATTTTACTTTTAAAAAGTTTGAGATAATTAATTTGTGAGTTTTTTTTCTTTGTAAATATAAGCTAACTCTCTTCATACCAATTATTCAACATTGTAAAGTCATTCATGATGCTTTATTGAATGTGGGATTTAATATATGATATTTTAATTTTTTATTATTTTTTTTGTTTCAAATTATATAGTATGTTTAAAATTTTATTGAAAGTGATTTTCTTATGAGTGAAGTTAATTTAATTGTTGTTCCAGAGATTACCAAGTAAGGAGCTTCACTCACTCACTAATTGAAGATTTATTAAATATAAAAAATATTATATATATAAATAATGATATATCCTATGGAGTTTTGTGATCCCCAATTTAGTATACAAAATCATTATAAATTAATATATAAGAAAAACCCCAACAATAAAAATGTTTGGGTTTTATTGGAATTAAACTTAAATTAATAATGGTTGTTCTTCCTTCCATGTTTGAATTTTAATGAATTTTGAAAATGCTTACTTTTATTTGAACTGAACTTTAATTAATAACAATCGTTCTTCTCGCCGGATTTTAATTTTAACCACTTTTGGTAAATATTGAATGGCTTAACCTACAAAGCACACGTTATGCAAATTAATATGATTGAGGTTTATAATATTGAAGTTTATTTGTAAACGTTGTTCTCAACATAATTAGATAAATGAAGAAAATTATAAATAAGCAAAATTATAAATTAATATAATTATGGTTTTTTTTTGGCGTAAATTATCTTTTTTATTAAGGTTTATTTATGAAAAGTTATTTCTAAGTATAATTAGATGAATAATTTTTTTATAAGAAATGTGAATGT
>APFE030292908.1:20449-33335 GCA_000404065.3 Pinus taeda | reverse complement strand
ACCACTCCTTCTTAGGGGTCGCATCAAAACTAAGTTGGACTCATCCGAAGGATGAGCTTACAAACAAGCATATGTTATCCTCCTCAAGCTTGTAAAAAATAAAGAGGTACTTGCCAGAAATGGTGGGGGAAAAATGAGAAGAATGAGCCTATTTGATATCTTTCTGTCTCAAGAAAAACCTTACTACCACTCTTGAACACGACACTTATTCATTCACCTAGGTTGGGAAATCCTTTACCTCACAGTTGACCAAGATCACTTGACATCTTTAGCCGGGTTATGGGAGTCGACTTTGAGTCATTTATCACCAAACCATTTGTGTGTCGTTATGTGTTCAAGAGGTCTGAAATGAAACATTCAACCGCAAAATACCTATCATTCATCATGTCATCATTGAATCAGTCCTTGTGCCAACATTTCTTCAACTTAGACTATGGTTTCGTGTTGTGGGCTTGCCTGCGACGAGTCACTTTCTATCGACATCAACACATTATCTAGAGAGTTGACTTAGAAATCGTCAGTACCTTGGAATCTGCATGCACCAATGGCAGGTTTCTCACCTTCGACGGCAGTTTTCATCATTGACTTGCGATCGAAGGATTCCATGAAATGTTCGAGACCGACTCATTCATTCACATCTCATGGATTATGTTGGGTACTTTGAGAACCATTAACATTACTGGTGGTCTCTCTCACACTTGTTAACAGTTTATATCATTAACTGGTAATCAAGTGGTTTCTACCATGTTCGACATCGACCCATTCATTCACATGGCTAGAATCGTACCAATTCGGGGAGCAGAAATGAAGACCCTGGATCTAGTTTCCACCATCCAGGCTGCGAGGAGTTTTGTATTCATTATGCTATAGACCAATCATAAACAGATGGTTGCGCCCATGCTGTGTCTATACGAGTCTATGATTATGATGTATTATGAAATCATTCTTGTACCAGAATTGTTAGTCCAATAGTTAAAGTTTTGATCTGAGTATGGGAATGCCTACCTCAGCGATGATATGATCTTATACATGTATTTTGTGTTGAAAATTGCAGGTTCTGACCGGGCTCTCCACAAGATGATCCTCGAAATGATAAAGCACTTCACCCTTCTTATATGATATAACACCCTTATCTATTACAGGCTTCGTACTTTAGGGGGCAATCTGTTACACTGAAATTTGTCACCATGACTATCTGCAGTTAATATGGCTCCATCAATAGTCATATTATCCTCCTTGTCAAGCCTCATACCTCTGCTCTTCATGTAAAACTTCAAAAAGAGAGAAAGTCACTTAAAAACATGTTTATCTTTGGGTACGCAGGTTCTCTCTACCTTGCCTGCGTGTACGCATCCCAAACACACTGTACATGCGTACTTGTACGCTCTGTAAGCCAAAGGATGGGTGCGTACCCCTGGAAAGGTCAAAAGGCGCGAGTTTCATCTTTCAAAAGTTACTTGTGGTCACTTCTAGAGCCTTCTAGAAGAGTGTTTGACGTGTATTGAGCGCCTCCAGATGGTTCATGCATCCCTATGATAGAGGAACTTATCCCATCAAGAGAGGAGCTACCCCATCCAAAAGAGGGAGTATCCCATTGATGTTGGAACTGAATAACTTCCTCTAGAACACTATAAATACAGGCCTTGGGCCAGAGGAGGGGAGGTTGAAAGCTGAACATTCCAAAGGGTAGATGTTGCTGGAATTAGGACTTCCATTGTTAACTTGTGAGGAGAGATTACCATCCTTTCTTGTTGCCATATTGGAAGTGGGTGAGCTTGTCAAAGTAGAGGAAATCTCTTGTTGGACCCTGGGAGGAGCTTGCACAACACCAAGGCTCAGGTTGTAATGGTTCCTTTTTTGTTTCCTTAATACAAATAAGTCCATGCTTCTCAATGATTTGTTGTTAATGAATTATTTCATGTACTCCTTGGTATATGTGATGAATATGCTTTTTTTTATGAAATATTCAGGTGTTATGTAATCGTTTGACTGTTAGTGTATGCAGGTCTTAAAGTGAAAGAGGAGCTCATCTGGATCAGCAAGGCTGGACTGCTACAACAAGCGTTGGATTTGAGGTAGGATCGAACAACACTTTGTTTCTCATAGAATGATGTATATTTAGAGAAGGATTGCTCTTGTTTGTCTTGTTTGTCACTAGAGAGTCTTAGACTCCTAGGGAGGTTAGGTTTGTCTGCAAAAATAACTCTTTCCGCATGACAGAGCAAAAGGAGAAAAATTTTCCATATGCCAAATTCAACCGTTCAAATCCTCCCAAAATCACCAAGTAACCCTTAAAATTATCTTGCATTCAATTCCGACTAGTTTTAGAATTTTTAATTCAAGTTTCATTGTTGAATTATTGCCAAAAATTTTGTCATGGCGTATAAGCAGGTTGGCTATGAGCAACCCTCATATATGTAAGCCCTAGATGTCACTGTGTATGAAAAGAACCTGCATATATGCCACAAAAACTTTAAAACAAAAATATAATAGTAAAAAATTGTTTTTTCTTCAGGGTGTCGGTCACTTGGAGAGAAAGAGAGCATGCCTTAGTGGATGATGAGGCTATGAACGATCCTAATGCCTTGGATGCCTTAAGAGGATGTGGTTTGCTAAAGTTCCTTAAAATGCCAAATATGAAAGCAAACACTCGCCTACTTAAAATTCTCATTCACTATTGGAGCATCGAGGATGAATCATTTATGATTACTTAGATGCCACTCAAGATAGAGGTTGAAGACATTTATTTCATCACATGCCTTTCCTGGAGGGGAGAGGTGGTACATTCTATGGGCAGATCATGAGGCAGTCTCTCAATCAAGGGCGACATACATATATATTGCCCGGGACACCTAGAAAAGGTTGGAAGTCAAATTCCAATCAAGCATGTGGAGAGTTTAACACTGAGGATCATCCTATTGACTATAGCCAGAGTGAACGGATCAGCTTCCTTGCACTAGGCTTCATGGCTAGCCATGAGCTTGGCAGTAGACTATCTCACCACCATGTTTGACTGGTGTACTCCTCTTCTTGCCAACTTGAAAAGCTAGCTTACTTCTATTTAATAAGAAAGAGTCTTTTTCCCAACTTGATGAAACTTAATTTAGGATAAAGCAATCAAGTGGTATTGAGATACAAACTTTATGAACTCGACGAGATAAGAAAACATTTTTGTGGATGAAGTGCTGATTGTTAAATAAGTCAACATGGATCAACAACTCCTCGTGCAAGTAAATTAAATCATGATGAAAAAAATGTTTATATGCAATTGCATATAGCGGTATTGGAATTAGTAAGCTGAAGGGTAAATGGACGTAAAATCAAGGGATTTTAATAATGATAGTATCACTAGTAATATCTTAAACAATGAATTTCACCAAAATTTCCTCGGGGAAGGAAGAATATATGACGAGAGATTAATACTCAAGATGATGAGGCTCATGTGAAATTTAACGATGTACTTACATGATTATACCGTTGGTGCAAATGATCAACTACCTAGTAGAAAGAATTCGAACTGATTATTGAAAAGTAATTGACAACTTGATGAAAACATATTGACAATGTTTCATACTATCATGGTAGGAAGATAATGATGTACATATGGTTCTTATAGTGATAAGGTATCCATACAATAGTAGTGAATTGCATAGGTATTATGACGTTATGTCAAGCTATATTGACATATTCATTTACTACGTGATGATAGGTCTTTAATGTTCAATACTCATGATGGATATGATATGCATAACGTGGCATAGGAATTATGATGTTATAATATGAGGATTATTGACATGTGGTTCATTTATGTGAACTCATGATATGTCTTGATATATTTATGTTGATGGTATAACTGAAGCATGAAATAGTTCCATACAAATCTATGACGTGCATGAGCATGCGGTTTCTTATTATTCATAATGTTGCGATTAAAAAAAAGATGAACGTTCTCATGATGACATGCAAGAGTTGGCATGTGGATTATTTCCTATGATACTATGATGGTATGGTTGATGCATTTGATGCATGTTGAGATGTGATGATTCACAGGACTCCACAAATGGGCCAAGAGGTCTAGTTTATTTGATGATCTCATGCGAGCCCATACGCACAAGGGAGAATAAGTAACACCATATGGGCTAGGGACAAAACTCAATCAACACTACACATGCCAGTGGTTCCTTTGTATTGTGTATAGCTCTTGATGGATAGCTCTAGAAGAACTATGCGACCATCTTGAGGAGGCCAAGTGCCTAATCTTCTAGGCTAGGTGCATGTTATTGGATTGGGATGCCGAAGTCCGGAAGGGATGTAAAAGACTTCGATGCCTGGGGCTATGCTCCTTAGTAGTTGTGGAGGGAGTGGGCTAGACTTGTGAGATGCCAAGGGTCATTGAGTACCGGAATGGATCCCTGCCTTAGGATAGATGAGGTCTAAGTCAGGCGCGAGCCTTGGGGCCAGCCTTGGACTAGGATACAGACTGGGTCAGACTTATGCCTGGTGCCAAAAGTGGGAAAAAGGACATAAAATTGAAAAGCTAGCAGACCAAAATATTTGGATGTGGAACCATTTTGTGCTCTTTCCTCTTTGAGAGGGTCCCAACACTCCTTCTTAGGATATTAGTTTTGATCAACACCCAACGAGATCCTCGGATGGGTAGGTGGGCTAACTTGAGGAAATGCCTAAGAGGTGGGAACGTTCCACAGACTGCATTTGAGGATGATTTCTTCTCCTGGTGGTAGTAGCATATCATTGTCATAGATGACTACCCTTATGCTGGGCTAGACTTCCGAGGAGATCCAGATATAGATTTACCACCAACTATAGCATGGGGCGATATAGGTAAATGTTTTTTGATTTTATGATTTTTATGATTTTTTTATAATTTTTCAAGTATAAAAATAAACTTTGAAAAATATTTTTGATAGGATTAAAATAACTAATATGATGATCATGTTCTAGATATTTGGCCAGTGCAACCAGATGGGTTCCCACAGCATGGACGTCGTGGTTGGGGTGTCGAAGAAGCGGTTGTAGAGACAGAGTGACTTCTACACATAGTTCAGCAGCACTTGGTGAGACTAATTCACCAAGTACCGATGGAGGCCATAGAGGATCTCCCTATAGATATGCAACATCATGTGGTTGGAATGCCATTAGACTAGGTTCGCACTATTAGACATGTGGCCAAAGCAGTAGTTGTCTACCTAGTTGCTCATCCTAAGCCAGGGCATTAGATGTACTGGACATGATTATGGGAATTTGAGTCTCAATTTTTGTATATTATTTTGGATACACTTATGTACACTCGAGATATTTTATGACATATATATACAATTCGACTTTTTAATGATTGATTTTATTGAGATGAATGAATGATGTGCCAGTCTAATGCTTGATTAGCGATAGAATCAACTAAAAAATTATGAGGTCTTGGAATGTGAAAATAATTAATGTAAATAAATGATCTTTGCAATAACGTCACTCTTAAATATTGGCGATATAAACATGGATCCCTTACCTGATAAATGTTATTCAATTGTGACACTATCAATTGTGAATCAAGATAAACTACCAATGAATCGATTTCATAAGAAATTGCTTCAGATAGTAAATTAATGACGGTAGTATACTCAGCCATATTATTTGAAGTGGGACCAATGCATACTCCCCTTGACACCATCAACTAACCAGTTGGATAGTAAAGTACCCAATCTGTGGAAGCGAGGTTCCGAGTGTGTCGACTAGCACCATTGGTGAATCAAAAATAGACCAAGTCATCTGTCAACACCTGTCACAATAGACCAAAAGTGTCGATATCAAAAAATTCCTGATAAGATATGTACAAACATACAAAATGTACAAAGAATCCATTGCCTAGTTGCTACTTAAGCAACGTAATTCTTGAGGTAGAGCCCATTTCAGGGCTCTGCCAACTTGTTTCCTTCAAAATCGATTAACTCATCCACCCCTTTTCCTAAAACTTGTTTAATTATGAAGGGACCGTACCACATAGGTTTGAAGTTTCCTACCCCCAAGGCATCCTTATCTTGTTCATAGACCAAGACAAGGTCGCCTTCCGAAAAGACTCGAGGACGGATAGCTTTATCGTACTGAGTTTTAATCCTTTTCTTATGAGCCTCATTGATTGTGATGGCATATCAACACTACTCATCGAGATGTTCCAAATGAAGGAGGCGCTCTTCAAGACTAGAAGTCTCTGGAAGGAGCTCAATAGCTAACTTAAGAGATGGAATTTCACATTCAATAGGGAAGATAGATTCCATCCCATAGATTAACTGAAAAGGTGTAAAACCTGTAGAAGTCTTTATAGAGGTTCGGTATGCCGAAAGAGCTAGATACAACATAAGATGCCAATTGGACCAAATTTTGTCGATTGTTCTTTGCAGGATTATCTTCAGGGTTTTGTTCACTGCCTCGATCTGTCCATTGGCCTGAGGATAATAAGGAGACGAATGTTCCTACCAGAAACCCAATTTAAGAGCCAACATTAGTTGGTTCTGGAAATCACTACCATGGTCAGTGACAATCTCTCTCAGTATACTGAAACTTGAGATAATCTGATTAAAAAGGAAAAATGCAGTTGTTTCACTATCGTTTTTGTAAGTGGGCATGGCCTCAACCCACTTCGTGAAGTAGTCTACGGCCACGATAATGTACTTGTGATTCACTGCTAAAGGCAGATTACAAGTTGTAAAATCAATACCCCAGTTAGTAAAAGGACGGACAATGACAACGGGAAAAAGAGGAGCTGGATGTGCATGCATCTTTCGAGTATAAAATTGATAGGGGTGACAATGTTTGACCTCTTCAACATAATATTTGAAGAGCGAAGGCCAAAAATAGTCGGCACATAAGATACGCTGGGCTGTAGCAAGCCCTAAAAGATGACCACAACAAGCGCCACTGTGGAAGTCAGTGAGCACTGACTCTACCTCCTTTAGGGTTAAACAACGCCGAAGGATTGAATCAATCCCTCAACGATATAATGTATCACCAATGATAAGATAATTTTTAGCCAGGTGACATAGTTTTCGGTGTTCATCCTTACAGAAAGTAGAGGGAAACTTCAAAGTCTGGAGATAGAAAATGATATCTCCATACCAAGGGTCGAGTGAAGAGATGAGGAATAAATGTTCGTTGGGAAAACTTTCCTCATAAATAGTATCCTCTCCACAAGGTAGCTCAGAAATTAACTCAACAAAAACCATGGATTCTTAGACTTGGCGGACAAGAACTCGAGATAAAATTCTTGTAAAATGACTATCCATCGATTATATTTGCCCCCAGTCACTCGACTATTGAGGACAAATTGAAATGGATTGACTGCCACTAAGACAAAAGTTTTGCGTAGCAAGATATAATGGCAGAGACACTAGACAACATGGATAGCTACCAAGACCAACTTCTCAAGACCTATCAAGCCTCGACTCAAATAATAAATCACATGCTCTGTGAGAGCATCATCTTCCTAAACGAGAACCATACCTATGGTTGATTCTGCTGTACCGAGATATAAAACGAAATCCCTATCATAATCTGGTGGACTCAAAAGCAGGGCAAAGACTAATTCATTTTTCAAGGCATCAAATGACCGTTGCACAAATTCGTCCAATACATATGGAACTCCTTTCCGTAGCAAAGACATAAACCCTTCAGTGATCTCGACATAATTCGCTATAAGCCGTCTTAAGATATTAGCCTTCCCTTGAAGACTTTGAAGTTGCCGAATTGAGGGCAGGGGAGGCAACTGAATTATTGCCTCTACCTTGAACGGATCAACCATAATCCCTTCACTTGACACAATGAACCCTAATAACTGACTAGATGTAACTGTGAAAATGCACTTATTGGGATTCAACAAGATTTTGTAAAAATGACATCACTCAAAAACCAATTGAAGATGACTAGGGTGATTAGTTCTCTTTCGAGAATGAGCAGCTAGATCCTCCAAGTATGCTTTGGTGATATGTTTAATGTCATGGAAAGCATATGAAATGGCTCACTCGAAGGTATCTCCAGCATTCTTGAGACCAAAAGGCATCTTTTTGTATGCAAAGGTACCACAAGGACACAAAAAAGTTGTCCTATGTTGATCTTCCAGATAGATAGAGATCTGATTATAACCGGAAAAACCGTCCATGAAGGAGAAAATCTCATTACCCACACACTCATCAATAATCTGATCAATGAATGGCATCAAGTAATTATCTTTGGGACAAGATTTGTTTAGGTCCCTAAAGTCAATGCATACTTGGATTGTTCCTTGATTTTTATCCACAGGGATTGGATTAGAAACCCAATCGGTAAGAGGAACAGGGTATATGAAACCTGCCTTGAGCAACTTCTCTACTTCAGCTTTAATGGTTGTTGCTTTCCTATGATTAACTAGTTGAAGCCTCTAATGAGCTGGTTTGGCATTTTCATACATCTTGATATCATGTTGAACTATGGATGGATCAATACCAAGAATTTCTTCATAAGAACAAGCGAATACATCTCGAAATTCCTTAAAAAGGCCAGTGTAAATTTGAATTTCTTTAGGTGAACATTCAGCTCCAATGAAGAGATTCTCAATCATGTTAGGGTTCCAAGAGATGTTTATAGATATCATTTTTGAAATCACCAACATATTACCTTCAACACAAAAGTGTGCTAGAGCCAAGGGATTTGATACCATACAAACATCCCTAGTAAATAGCTCAGAGAACCTAGATTCTACTTCCTGCAACAGAAGAAGAAAATATGAACGATGGTGTAAGTCTTCCCAAGGTCGATCTACACCCATCGTCACTTCTAGGATTGCTTCTTCAGATGGTAAAACTGTATTTAAGTAGTTTGTAGCGGAGGTAGAATCAAGGGTCTAGGCCGGGACCACATCATCATCTAACTCCTCCTCAGAGAAAGGGGTAGAATGGGTATCTGCAGAGTTAACGATAGACTGATATGTAAGAACTGCTGCAGGCATAGGGAATTCCATTCCACCAACTTGTCCTTCAACTAATGTGGTCGTAGGTGAAGGCAAGGTCGAAGGGTCTGAAAAATAATGAGTTCGGAAGAACTCTTCTCGTGAAGACTCATTGGTGACATTGATTCTAGTGATAGAAGAGGGAAAATCAAAGGTGCCCATCAATGGAGAATACATCCTAACTCCTAGATTCTCAGTAGGCAGATGAGGGCTATCCACTAAAGGAATAGTAGAATTTGAAGTTTCCCTAGGATCAGCTGGAAAATAATGCAATTGATCAACCTTAATTATTTCCCCTCATGAGGAAAGAAAATGACACGAAACAGAGTCAAAACAATGGCATCCATTTCATATACCAAATTCCTTCCTAAGAGGAGATTATAATCTAGGTTAGCATCAATGACCTCTACTTCGATATTGATGACCTTCCCCCCAACACATATGGGAAAGGTCGGGATAATACCATGCGACATATGAGAATATCCATCAAATGCAGTCAGGAGGGTAGGTGAAGGAACATTCGAAGGTGATCCAATGGCCTTCCAGCATGACATCAACATGACACAAGTGGAAGCTCCTTCATCAATAATGGTACGAAAAATGTTAATTTTCTGGTATGTAGACTTTATTTGGAAAGCCATATGATGAGGGAGTCATTTTTGACATTAAGCATGTCGAAAGTGAGCACTAAAGAGTTTTTTGGATCAACTGCCCCTATCGCCGAAATCAAAGAACTTCATTGAGCTGGAACCAACTGGAGAACCTCTAAAGCGGACATGCTGCATGGACTTTGAGCCAGATCCTTGACAATGGAGTAATTATGGGCGGCCCTACCATTAGGATTAATAGTCGTGTGTTTAGCGGAACCTTTCAGTGTCCATGGTATAGTCTCGATAGGGGGTCGCTCAATATGAAGGTCAGTATTTCCGGGAGCAGTTTTGTCCTTGGAAGTTTTAGCTTCACAGTAATCACGTGACCGAGTGGCCACATGGACACTATAACCCATAATGAAAACATTTGATGATTTCCCCCCTTCCTAGTTGCCCCCTGCATAGGTACCAGGATTTGAACTTACGCTAGCAAACATTTTCTACCCTTGGGGAAAAGGGTTGGTTAATACAGCTTGAGAGTTAGAAGTCCTTTTTTGCCCTAACAAGTGCTGAGTGTCTTGAATCTTTGGGTAGAGATGAGTTAAACAGTCTCCACTATATAGCTTGCATAGAAACTTGACTTTCTTTCTAGATCCATTTCCACCACCACCAGTGTTATTGTCGGGTTTATTTGCATTAGTCTTCTCATCTGGACTCTTTTTTTTACCTCATCCTTTCCTTTTCCCATTGGAATTTTAATTTCATTTAGGGTTGGAAGATTGGACGACATTAACCGAAGAGGGTTGAGAAGACGAAGGGTTAGACGATGTGACCTGGTTGTTCATAGCAGTCTGTAAAAACAACTTTTTCAATTGCTCAATAGGTTCACCGCATTTGTGTCTACAGATCCAATGATACCATCCACATATGGAATTGGCTTTGATTTGGCTATATCAACCTTAGTCCCAGGAGTATCTCGAAAGATTTTTTCGAGAATCCTAGACTGAGAGTAAATCAATTCTAATTGTTGGGCCTAAAAATAGCTTGCTCCTCAGAGTAGACTCCAGACAGGGAGACATCCTTAGAGATTTCAGATTGTAAAGATTTCAAAAACCATTTGAGATGGTATTATGGGGGAATTTAATCTTTATTTAGCCTCTTTCTCTGTCTCCATTCCTAAATATGATCAGAAATGTGAGTTGTCGTGTCCTAACGAAAATTGGCCAGAAGTTCAGTTCCAACATCGTAACGGACTTGAAACTGGAATGATTTAGGAAAATGTTAGCCAAATCGGTGAAAGATGTAAAGTTGCCCCCTGGAAACTCTATATACCACTTGGCCGCATTGCCAGTCAAGGTGCACTGAAAAAGTCTCAACTTAATCGAGTCATCGATAAGGGAGTTTGATGAGCACCACAAATGGAATGTGGTTACATGGTTGCCTAGGTCTTCACTGCCCTTCCCCTCGGACTTAGGAATGTCTTAAGGGAGCTTGGTTGGGACTAGAGGCCAGGCCATATTGTATTTGATTGGATCATTTGTTAATTTCATGAGATTTGGCAAGTTCAACGTTGCCAGAAAAGGAAGCCTAGGAGGACCTTGGGGATTCCACCTAGACTGGGCAGAGCTCCCAAAGTTCTAAAAAGATTGGCCTGGATTTTGGAAGGCACCAGGCTACCCGAAGTAACCAGTAGAACCAGCTAAACCAAAAGGTGGACCTTGTGATCCAACAAAACTCAGAGTTTGACCAACTCTGGCCGAAAAACGTCCATAAGCCGCGAAGTTCCCTCCTAAGGGATTATAAGGAGTGGATAACCCGTGATAAGGGTTCCAAGAAAAAGCTAAGGGAGGAATACTTTGAAATGAGCTAATTGTGGAGTACAGCCTATTCCCTTATTGGCCAAAAAACAAATTCCTAGTTCCCATGCCACTAACTGTAGGGTTAGTCCAACCTTGAAAGCGATTGTTGCCTTGTCTTGTAGAAAGAAAAGGCATAGATCCTATCATCGAGTTGGAATGTGGTATATGACCACTTCCAAAAGGAAAACCATAAAATGAAGCCGACCCACCCATCATGGATGTGGAGGCACTGAACAGAACTGATGGAATACCCTGTGAATGGTGCCAAACGGGAAGGACCCAACTAAAGCGTTGGCTTGAGAATTTCCACTCGTAGAAGGAATGGAGGTAGATCCAACTAAATATGTGCTAACAAAAGACCCAAATAGAGATGCAGAGGGGATGGAAATAGTTCCTCCCCCTTGTATTGATGTTGGAGTCTTCATAGTTGTAGCACTTATGGTAGAAGCCATGCTTCCAGTAGTGGCCATCAATGGTAAGTGCGTAATATGACCTGGACTTGACAGTCTATGCATCAAAGTCCCAACGTATTGTAATACATCTGGATAGCTAGACAGTAGAGGAGAATTTAGAGTCGTTAATGACTCTGGGAGTTCTTCTACTTCTATGCTACCTTTTGTTTGAAAGAGAACTCGAGAAACAACTGGAGTGTTCCTCTCTAGTTCTATGGAAATACCAGGACTATGTTGAACACTAATGCCCCCAAGAGGAGGATCAATCCCCGATGCATCAGCTACCATAGGAAGAAACCTACCAGCAGTATTACCTCTGTGCCTTCTAGGAGAAGGCTTTAAACTTGGTGGTGAAAGACCATGAAGTCTTCGAGAATGTCTAGGTGATTGGTCAGCCACTTTGAATTTTTTATTAAGATCTAATTAAAGAATCAAGAAAAAATGAAAGCTAGGCCAGCTAAGAGCACAAAGAACACACTAAAAGGTCCCTAAAAGATGTCATCCAGTCAAACAACTTTCAAGTATTTCCACTCTGGGTGATGAGGACCGGACACCAAAATATAAGAAAGTGAACTAAGGGGCCTTTCAGAGATAGTCTGGGATAATGACAGCCCAATCCTACAAGTGAAGGTAATGGAGGAAGTTACACTGACCTCATAACAACCGTCTACACTGGCGCAAGCCCCCAACCTTCACAAGGGTGCCCTCCAGTGGTACCGTTGAGAGCGATACAACATTGACCTCAGGTGCCACGGGATTCCCCTCTGTAGCCACCTATGTAGATCCTTAGGAGAATGTTTGGTCCCTATAATACTAATGATTACCCCATTACTATTGTAGTTATACCCCTTATTAATATTTTTTTGCCCCTGTTGCCCCCATATTGTTATTACTGTGCCCCATAGAATCCCTCTATTGTTATTTTTGTGGCTTTATATTATTATTGTTAGGTCGGCTGGTTTATATTGTGACTCCTTAGACTCCTATATATAGAAA
>APFE030292908.1:1335-14855 GCA_000404065.3 Pinus taeda | reverse complement strand
TTTTTGTGGCTTTATATTATTATTGTTAGGTCGGCTGGGTTATATTGTGACTCCTTAGACTCCTCTATATAGAAAGAGGTTTTGTCATTTGAATCATCCAAGAATTGTTCATTTATGTAATGTAAAGGAGGTTTCCCCCTCAAAGAGGCTGAATTCTAAGGCGTTGATCTATCTTTTCTATCTTTTCTTGAGCTGGTTTCATAACAAAGAAGCAACTAAGGTTACCAAATCATGTTAGAAGCCAAGTGGAATAGTCTTGAGTTAAGATCCGACAAGTAGGAGAGGGGGTATCTCTCTTGCTTATCTTCGAAAACCCTCGTGCTTAACTCCCAGATCCAAAGCTTTCCTAGTCTTCCTAATGCTCTTGGATTTTCACTCAGTATTCAGATTCCTATGTTTAACAGTATAAATGGCCTTGGAGATTTTTCTCTCCACTCACCTAATCCAAGGCCATAAAATATCCTAAAACTTGTCGGTGTGTCTAACTTGATAATTATAAAAGTTATAATGTATTTTAGTTAGCGCTTGTTTTTAAATGGGATGTTCTTTAAGTCAAGGGATAAGTGGAAGTGAAACTTGTGGCGTCTTGGCACAAAAAAATTAATAAAAGCCAAACTATATGCAAATGCACTTGTTTTGTTCTTCGATGAAATAAATTTCTACTAGGTTCTAAGGAACTTCTAAGAAAGCAATAAATTCTTCTTTTCTTTTCTTTTACTCAAGCTTCACACTCACAAAAATTAACAAAAATATGGATGTCCTAAAAGATGCACAATTTTATCCTAATGTAATGAGTACATGCTGATGCAAGATTTAAGACTATTCTAAATCAAAGAATGAAAGTAACTTGTTTATCAATTGTAGTTTGCCACTTAAGATTTTTAGATAGAATATAAATTGCTAATGCTCATTTTCATCCAAACATTAATGCAAGTTTCAAGACAAAAAAAATGCACTTTCATTCGCGAAAAGGAAAGTAAATCCAAACAAGGCCTCAGAAAGCAAAAACCAAGTTTTCAAGAAGTTTTCTTCAAAAAAAAAAAAATTGACTTTTTAAAAGTGCTCCAACTAAGATTGAAACTTTATGATTGCAGAATAGGCAACAAAACACTTTGCAAGTTTACAACACAAAACGAGTGAAAGTTCAACAAAAAGTGTGTTTCAAGATGCTCTTAACAACTGGAAAGTAGCCCAAAAAGCTTGGTGACAATGATCAAAAGATCAAGAAAGACAACTCTCAAAACCATCACACAACAACTTTCAAAAAGCAAAAAAGTAAATGGTCATAAATATGCAGTTTTGACATGCAAATGAAAAGATCACCAATAAAAGATTTGCCACAAAGATTGAGACCAATCTTTTTGTCCTGGAAGACCGGAATAACCAAGTTTAGCAAAAGGAAATCCTGTGTGTTAAAACAAAAAGTAATGACGCTTGCAACAAGACAAAATAAGATCAATACTTTCTACAACAGGAGATAATTTGAAATCAAAAACTTGTTGTAGAAACAAAGACTGACAGACAAAAATAACTATTCAGGAAGGACTCAGACTAGTAGACGAATCTTCAGAAACAAAAATATTTAAAAAATGTTGAGAATTTTAGGGTATACGTAACTATGTTGATGCACAGCTATGTGTATACACTATTCAGCCTAAGGAAACCTACACATATGTGGGTTGACTTAAGGAAACATGCGTATATACGCTTTTGTAAACTAGAAAAACAATTTATATAAAAGATCACAAGAAAGAATAGAAAAAAGTCTCAAGAAACTGATCAAACTTATAGTTCAAGTTCCTATAGGAATAGACTACACAGTCACAACAAGCAAATAAAAAGTTGAGCCCTGATTGGCTTGAACAAACCCATATTAGGAACAAAAATACTGTTTTCCCCAGTGGAGTTGCCAATTCTGTTTTGGGATAAATTCCCCTAGGGTCTTGGGTTGATACCCTAGCAGATCAAAGGTTATCTACAAAGAAAAACATGCATTCCACACAGCAATGAGGTTATCTACAAATAAAAACACTCATTCAGGGTCCAAACCCTCTTGGAGTTCCTTTTAGTTCTTCAACTTGCAACCCAATCAATTCTAGAAAGTACAGCAGTATATTGACGAAGCATCATAAAGAAATCATCTTCATAACATATTGAAAGGTAGTTAGTTATACAATTAAAGCAACAATTCATATGTGAATCATAACATTGATATCATAAACATGAAGAAGATTTATATCAAGAATAAGACAATTGTTTCTTTTATTATAGATAACTAAAGTACAGAAAGGAATGATTTAGCATGTCTTCCTTTCTCAGGCTCCAAGCAGAACTGTCCTCCAGATTCGTCTAGTCTCAAGCCTTCAACAAACTCCTTCCATGACTTACTCCAAGATATCTGAAGTAGTGGAAATACATCATAACTCACGGAAATAAGGGTTTCCTGTAATGGGGGAAGTGTTGGAAGCACAGGGATCTTTAGACCTGGTGAGGGATAGTCTCAGAAGAGTGATTTTTATCTCTATCTTCTCCTCCTTAGGCCTTCCCATTGAAGCCTTTTTGTCCTTCTCCCAAAGTAGTTTTTTAGTTGGGAATTCCTTGGGAACAGTTAGGCCACGGGCACTAATAGGTAACCAACAGGTAAAACCCATGATCTCCACCCAAAATTAAGGAGATTTAATTTTTTTAAGTGTTTTAAGGCATATACATGGGTTGGGTATACATAGACCCGTGTGCACACGAATTTAGCTTAGGGAAATGTGGCATATAGGGAATAAAACATTGTTTTTTAAGTATTTGGACTAGGTCTAGAAGGATGGGTTTCCCTAGGCCATGAGTGCAACATCACAAACATCAAGAGTGAGATTTGGAGCTATAACAAACAGTGATAGGAAACCTATGATTGCTTCATCAACTCATTGATTAGCTTGATAGCCCAACAAATAAGAAACTAAAGGAATGATTTGTTTTGTCATCTCTCAAAACATTGATGATGAGTAAGTTGGGTTTGGTCTTGGAAATTGAACATTTTCAGGTATAAATGTCTGAAAAATTTTAGCTCTGTGGGGAAAGGTTAGGCTTTTGTAGAGTTCCATTAGGAAGTCTACAAAGAAAGGGTGCAGAGAGGTTGGATTTTGGATTTGAAACATATGACATATGGATTCAAAGGTAATTGTGAATAATATGTCATTGTTTTGGGAAATAATAGCTCTCTAACTAAGGTATATAGAAGAAATGGCACCATTAGACAAATTATGGGAAATGGTGAGTTTGTGGAAAAATGAATTGACGTAGGAAGGAGTCCCACAAATGCAATTCATCACTAAGATCAACAAATTTTTGTTTCAACCAATTCTGGAGTTTGTAGAGATCAAACTCACAATTTGTTTAAGAGATTTTATAATGTTGATATACTAAAGTCTAGTGATCTAAGTCAATTATAGGGGTAAGCATATGGTTTTCTACTACAATTTTAGATTTACCCTTAGAGGACATTCTGAAAGAAAATGGAACAGGAGACTGTAGTTACTCGAGAGCTAGCTGGTTGCAATATTTTAGGAAAAAAGTTGTTCAGTTGAATTTCTTGGTTGTAGTAGCAGGCTTAGTTTCTTAGTTCATAGAACAGTGAAGAGAAAGGAACATTTAAACAAGGGTTTCTTATTTTATAACTGAAAATAGTTACCGTTTAGAAGATTCATTAAATTCAGCAATGATTATATCCTTCAATGAATAATTAATGGTAAATCACAATTGAGATAAGAATGGGACACTTCACGAAGGGGGATTGGTTTTTTTATTCTGGCAGGAGTGGTAATGATATTTGTTATTTAGATGGGAATGAGTGAAGGTGGATTTCGAGGGGGTGAGTAGTACGTGGTTTAGGTCGAGGGGGGTCTGAAATCATCAAGGGAGTGACATGGTCACAAAGCAGGATAGAGGGAATCCACTTTTCAGACCACCCACCCCCCTTTGGTTAACTGGAAAAGGGGAAAGGAGGATCTGAAGTCATTGAGAGTCATCGATCTCAGCAAAAAATATTGTGTCACTCTATTGTAGCGTGACCGATATCATATACAACAAACAAGTCACATCAATTTTTTTATTAGAAACTAACTAATCACAATTATAAGTGTTATTTAAACTAATTAACTTCATTAATTTAACATCTAATGCATTATTTAAGATGGCTCACGTGTTTTTTATTTTTGTATGGGTTTTCATCATTTTTTATTTTTGTAATTTTTTCATATCTATTCTTTTTTAAATACCCCTTTATTTTTATTATATTTTCTTTCTTTTATATATATATATATATTATATATATATATATATATATATATAATATATATATATATATAATATATATATATATATATATATTATATATATATATATTCATTTTCTTTCTTTCTTTTTTTTTTTTTCATTTTCATTTTTGACATTTATATGTAAAATTGAAGAACAATGTTACAACATCAACTCCATCTGAGGACTGTGTTTCCCTGTGAGATGAGAGAAAATGTAGATCCATGTGCCCTCTCCTCAAGCTATGGAGTCTTTGTTGTGAAAATCACACTTGCCATGAAAAATTAAATAAAAAAGGAAATGTACAATGAATTATGGTTGTAACATCTTTTAGTATTGAACATAGTGCTTTAGATACTATCCATTGATAGGCAATGTCGAGTATGCTCTTTCTAGTTTCTATAGAATGAAAGTATTGTTACCTTTAACCTCTGCAATGTTGAATGAACCTAGCAAGATATTACCAAATTTACCATGTTTTCCCTTTTCTTCTCTTCGAGAATCCCATTTTAAAACCAAATCTCCTTCCCTGAAATCCCTTTCTCTAGCTTTCCTCTTGAAGAATTTTTTCATCTTGTTTTGATATTTACAAATTTTGTATTAAACTTCATCTGTATATTCATTCAATTCTATAATCTAATTAAGTATTTTAGAAAAATCATCAGGTTCTTCATTTATCTCTTGTAAAAATTTCATGACAGGAAAAGCTAACAATGTAGGAAGAATATCCTTAGTGCCATAGACAAGTTGAAAAGGGGATTTACCTGTTGATCTTTTGGGTGAAACTCTATTGGCCCAAACTACATATTTACGATGGATGTCCTATATTCTCTTTTGATCTACTAGTACCTTTTTTATTACCATTATGAATATTTTATTTGATGACTCTGCCAGTCCTTTCCCTTGAGGGTAGTATGTAGTATAATGATTCAATAGGATCTGATATTTCTAGAAAAAATCTATCATTTTAACACTACTAAGTACCTGTGCATTATCTATGACTATCTACGGAGAACAACCAAATCTAGATAATATATTTTCCTCAATGAATTTAGTGACAACATTATTTGTAGCATTTTTGACCGAGATAACTTCTACCCACTTTGTAAAGTAATCTATTGAAGTTAAAATCCATCTGTTCTGATTGATGGATTTTTGATGTATCTCTCCAATGAAATATAGTCCCCAATGTAGGAAAGGTGCTTCAATCAACACTGGAACAAGAGGGAGTGATGCTAATCCTTTCTTACTAGCAA
Organism: Pinus taeda; assembly: GCA_000404065.3. NCBI lineage: Eukaryota > Viridiplantae > Streptophyta > Pinopsida > Pinales > Pinaceae > Pinus > Pinus taeda. The sequence goes on along the minus strand of APFE030292908.1, from coordinate 9,294 downwards.
AAATATGACATGGAATGCAACTTTTGACTTTTTCTCCAACCTGTGAAAACAACTCTGGCCAGTAGAAACCTACTCTTAAGATCTTATTTGTTGTTTCTCTACAAGTATAATGAGCTCCCCATATTCCTTCAGGAAATTGATCAATAGCACCTTCGGTTTCACTCGCAGTCAAGCATAGAAGTAAAATATTTAATGGATCTTTCCAATAAAGATTAGCATTCATAATACAATACTTCCTAGCCTCTAATTTAGGAGTTTTTCACTGATTTGCGATGAAATTGAGAGGGTATTCAAAATCATGAAGAAAGTGTACAATATGAACATACCATCCAGATGACAGGAACTTTTCCTCAATATGAAGTGGAGAAAGAGATGAATCTGTAGAAGAGGAAGGTTCTTCTGGATTTTTCTCTCCTGATATTTGCATGATAGTGCTTATTCCCAAAACTTTGTAGTTAGATTTAGCCAAATCTTGGCTAAAACTTGTCCCTTTACCAGACTAGTGGATTTCATGTCTAGGTCAGATTCAATAGTTTTATCTATCCATCTCCCTCTCCTACCATCTGTATCAGGATTGGTCAAAATGGTTTTGACAATGTTGTTTGGGAAATAGGCAGTAATAAGGGAATGAAGGACATATGTTTTGGAAGCTTTTTGAGTTTGTACAAGGGCATAGGATTGTTTTCCAATAATGTCATATTTGTGCTCTGCATCTCTCATAACTTTACTAAAAAGGGAAATTGGCTATTCATCTTGGTTATCATTCTTCTGTAGTAAAACAATAACAAAAGTGGTGTCAGAGGAAAAAGAGAAAATGCTTAAGGTTTTTTGTATAATCAAGGTTAGCTAATACTGGGGCTTCAAAAATAACCTTTTTGATCTGTGTAAATGCATATATAGCCTCCATTGTCTATTTAAATTCATGATCTTTCTTCAACATGTCAGTAATATCTTTAACAATTTCAGCGTAGTTTGGTATAAATATCCTTAGAAAAATATTTTTTCCTAAAAAGGAATGAATTTCTTTTTTATTTCTAGGGAGACTAATCACCTCAACAGTTGAAACTCATTTTGGATCTATGGTATCCTTCTTTTGAGATGATGTGTCCAAGTAACTTCCCTTCTTTAATGGAAAACATAGATTTCTTTCGATTGAGTGAGATTCTGAATTTTCGGCACCTATCAAAAACCTTTCCCAAGTGCTTTAAGTGTTTTTTCATCATAATTTGAGAACATAGTTAGGTCATCTAGATAAATAACAATAAATTTATTAATTTTTTCAACAAAACCTAAATCCATATCTCTTTGAAATGTTTCCTCTGAAGTGCTTAAACCAAATGGCATTCTATCATGCATAAAAGTACCCCAGGTGGTGGTGAATTTTGTTTTCTCTTTATCTTCTAGAGGTACCAAAATTTGGTTATATCTAGAGAAACCATCTACAATGGAAATTGTATTAGAACCTAAAACTCTTTGCAGTAATTGGTCCATTGTAGGCAATGGATAATTGTATTTTAAGGATGATTTGGTCAAATTCCTAAAATCCACACACATTCTAATTTCACCATTCCTTTTACTTACAAGAACTAAATTTTCAACCATTTTATAAAATATGAGAGGAACAATAATTTTTGCATCCAACAATTTCTTTAATTCTTTCTCCAAGATTGGAAGCAAGATTGGATTTATTCTTCTTAATTTTTGTTGGAATGGTTTGGTTTCTGGTTTTAAAGAGATCTTACGCTAAATAATATTTGTATCATAAGTGTTTAGCTCATCATAGGACCATGAAAAGACATTTTTATAATGTTTCAAAATAATGATATACTTTTATTTTATGTCCTTGGGTTAAGGACGCTGAAATTTTCACATTTTTAACTTCTTCATTAGTTCCATTGTTACAGTCTTCTACATCCTCTTGTGGTGAATTTAAGCACGAATGTTTTAAAACATCATTATGACCAAAACTCATTTCAAGAGGGATTACACCCTTGGGAGATAATTTTCTTGGCAATTGGAGGATATTATGATCAACTACCTTTTTATCCAATTGTAAGGATTGATTTTCATGAGTTAATTCATGATCAATAATTTTTTGTTCACTAATTTACAAGGCTGAAAAATCATACATTTAGGTTTGTTCATAAATTTTTATACATTTAGGTTTGTTCACAATATGTTCAATGTTGAGTTTAGAAGTTTTTAGATCATTTGATTACAATGTGAAACATCCAAAATCCTAATCAACATCATAAATTAGATGATTTATTACTTTATCAGCTCTACAAACAATGTTAATGAATCTTATCTCCATGTATAACCTAAGGCGTTCACCCCCATATACATGAATAGTAACATAAGACATGTCCATCTATAAATTTCCCCTTAATTTTGCACAACATGATCTTGATAACAAAATTACAAATTTGGGAGGGATATCTATGACTAGAATGGCTAGTACTACACTTTTTATAGGGATTTGTGCTAAAGTTACAACTAGGTCTTTTATCAGTCTAAGACAAGGAACTTTCTTTGAGTCAAAAGTGTACAAATCATGGTAAGGTTTGATAATTTGTAATTGCAATTGATCCATGATTAATTTGAGCATTAAATTATGAGAGGCCCTTGAGTCTAACATATGGTGGTATAGAAGAAATCATGAACTTTAGGAGTAAGATAGAAGGGAAGAATGTTTTCATCAATCATGTTGGAACTAGGACCAAAAACCACCAAACGTTTTTCATCCTATAAACTGATCACATCCCCCTCAGCATCTATACTTGAAGATTGGACCCACTTTGGTAGTTAGATTTTATATCCAGGGTTCTTAGAGAGTTCAAACAGTGGAATAGGAATTTTGACTCTCTCTAATTTTTTTTCCACATTGAAAATTGTTGGGATAATTTTTTCAAAAGAATTATGTTCATTGGCTTGAGTTAATGGTTGAATTATAGTTGTTTGGGTTTCAATAGTTTTTATTGGAGGCTCATTGATTGTAACATTCTTGGCTTACCTACTAGGGCCTGATTTAGGTCTCAAATCATACCCTCTATTTAATTCAGTTATTAGAAACTCTAAAAAGGCTTGATATTTAGAAACTTGTGAAGTTTCTTGATTTTGGATTAAAGCTTAGTCATGGTAAATTGGAATTATAGCATTATGTTCTGATTGATCATTGAAATAATTTATGTCATTAGTAACTAATGGTCCAGTTTCTTCAGATTCTTGATCATCAATCATCAAACAATGGTTGAATTTGTTGATCAGGGTTGGGTCTTTGTAAAATCTGGGGTTGAAAACACTAGTATAAAATGGTTAATTAGTTACTAAAACAAATGACTAAAATTTGCATATAAATGACCATTTTTCAGTCGGTGACTAATAGTGACTAATTTACAGTATCTTATAACGTGACCAACTCTTAGCCGTATTTAGCTTATTCATTAATTGATTGCCTCAAGTTTGCCATCTAGTCATAGATTTAGTCATAAATTTGGTCATTAATTTAGTCATGAATTGCCACAATTAATGACTAAATACACAACAAAATATATTGATATATAATTACCTAATAAACCAATTAATGGACAAAAACATATGACGAAAATTTTGGTCGCGTTATAAGATACTGTAAATTTTCTACTAATAGTTATATATATGAACATTTTAGTCATCATTTGAAACCAATTAATGAACAAAGAAATATGAGTAAATTTTGATCATGTTATAAGATACTATAAATTAGCTACTAATAGTCATATATATGCAAAATTTAGTCATCATTTGTAATCACAAATTTATCATTTATAGTAGTCATTTATCATTTTTTGGTAGTTTCGTATTCATTATATAAAAGATTGACTTAGTAGTTTATATTCATTTCATTTACTTTCATTAATAATCATTATAAATGACTAATTTAGTCATTGTATATTCATTTTATTTGTGTTCATATTTAATCAATATAGACTACTAATTTAGTAGTTCTATATTGATTTCATGTGTTCAATACTAATTAACTTAAATTAATTAGTATGATTTTGTGACTAGATTAAAATAATGTCATACAATGTGCATGTTAATCTAATATGAAAACACAAAGTTACATATGTTAATGACAATACTAAATAATATCAAGTATAACTATAAATAATTTCAACCATGTAAATTATACTATATGAAATGCCAAGTATTACAATATGAGTTTCCAACTTAATATTCATTGGACTACAATTTACACATGAAATATTGTTTCATCACTTCAAAACATTAACATTATGTTTTCAAGGCACTGCAGGTGAATTATCCATCTCTAAAGACTTGACCATAAGTATGAATCTCATGCAATTTATTTTATTTAAGGGTATGATGAGAACAGTTTTCTTCTCTCCCTCTCTTTATACATCCATCGCCCTAATGTTATTATTCTCCTCTTTCTATCAATTATTTCTTTCTGCCATCAATATTGAGTTTCTCTTCTAAAGATTAAATAAGCTACAATTCTAAGTACAAGGCTAATTATTGTTTAATTCCTCTCTCGCCCACCTTCTCCAATAATAAACAATGTAGGAGTGTAAAAATCTCCTCAAATCCAACAGAATAATTTCATTACGACAACGTTGTAGTGGCTACAACCACCCTCAAAAATTTTGGCCTGCATCAATTTTGGAGCCTCCCTTAAAGAGTTTCAGTTGATGACTACACACACTTAGGTTCAGTCCATGAGCTCGTATGAGTCTTTACATTTGCCTTTCCTGTTATTGCATTCAAGTCTCTGCATGTTGATGTCTAAGTCATGCTTGTGACCGTGTTCTGATTATGCTCAAAGTCTTTCCTCTGTATGTGTTTGTTGTGTTCACCATGAAAGCATCTGTCACACTCACACATGGTGTCACATTCATTGTCATGCAAGCATCGTCCTGATCATGAATGATCAATCATGAGCTTTGTGCTTGTTGCTTGCACAATCAGTCAGTCGTGTTGAAAATTTGTGTCTAGATGGTTCGGTTGTTTCATCATCAAGTCATGTGAGTGTGTGTTTGTATGATCACCTATGCATCTTTCTATTGTTCACACACTTAGTCATTTTTGGTGAAGTTCTAATGACTAGACTCCTCACTAACAATTCGACCATCACCCTAATTTCAACTTGATAAACTATCAACCAGAACAACGCAGAAGCACCAAGCTAGTTCCTTCAAGTAGTGTTGCCTACAAGAAACTTAAGTAGCACTCATGTTGGCCACGTGGATAGTCGACTGATTGTCCATCTCAAAAATTTCACAGTGCTCATGAGTAGACCTCTTGCTGCCCATCAGTCAGCTTAGCTCAGAAATTGCATAGAGATGATCAGCAAGCCAGCCTTTTGGCCTTAGTGCAGTTTTCCCATTTAGCTACTCGCAGCAACAAACTCCTTGTTCCCTCTAGGGATCATGTAGTTTCTATTGTGAGTGATCCTAGCAACCAACTAGAAGTTCCCTCTAGGAATTGTGCAAGTTTGACTGCTAGTGACCCCAGCATCCAACTGGCACTTCCCTCTAGGAATTGCACAAGTCTAGCTACCAGTGGCCCCACCATCCAACTAGAAGTTCCATCTGGGAATTGCGTAGTTCTGGTTGCTAGCCTCTAGGGAAGTTCCGCAGAAAAACTGTGCAAACCATTCTTCCTGACCCTTCACACAACCCGACCTGTTCCTCTACAAAATTGTGTAAAGCTGGATGTTCAACCACTGCTAACTATTTATTTTGGAAAATGTACAAAGCATGCCTGCCTTACCTTCCTGTAGCGCAAATTATCCCTCCCAATATTTGCACAACTTTGTCTCCCAGTCGAGCCAGAACATGCATGCAATCACTATCGACTCATATTATTTGTCTCCATCCTTTAGTAACTCTTATGCAGTTTTCATCAAAAGTTTCCTAGAGCCATTGTCTTGCATCACATCCCTGTTGCCTCTCCCAGTCACTTTCATTCAAATGATCATGTGTCATGGTAGACTTGGAGGTTTTGGATTTGATGTTATCTCATCATGAGTGACTGCAGGTACAGGTATACCAACAAACATGTCAAGACAACAAAAGGGATGAACGAAGGGAGCATATGCAAATGGATAGGTTCACCAACGGATGGATGAATGAAGCGTGTGAACCAGATGAACGCAAAAAACATGCACATTTGCGAAAAAGTGAGCCTTTCAAACCTTCCAACATGAAAGCAAGGAACAACATGCTAGAGCTTCATCAAGCGAACTAAGGACCATCAAAGACTCCACGCACTTCGCCATGCAGAGATGAAGCTATGATACACCATGAAGGCCTTTGTCACCCAGCAACACTGTAGCTTGACATGCACTCCAATAGCAGCACGAATGTACTGGCATTGTCATGTCAAGTCATGTCGAGTCAAGTCATAAGTCATGTTGTCCACATCTGTTATGAAACCAGCTCAAGAAAAGATAGAAAAGATAGATCAACGCTTTAGAATTCAGCCTCTTCGAGGGGGAAACCTCCTTTCTATATATAGGAGTCTAAGGAGTCGCAATATAACCCAGCCGACCTAACAATAATAACATAAAGCCACAAAAATAACAATAGAGGGATTCTATGGGGCACAATAATAACAATTTGGGGACAATAGGGGCACAACAATATTAATAAGGGGTACAACTACAATAGTAATGGGGTAATCACTAGTATTATAGGGACCCAACATGCCCCTCTCCTTCAAAAAATTGTTGTCCTCAACTCTTGAGTAGTTTTGGATGCTTCTGTATAAAATTCTCATCCTCCCATGTGGAATCTTCAGCAGATAAGTTCTTCCAATTGATAAGATACTCTGAAATTGATCGATTCGTAGCTGTCGAGTTCTTGTTTCTGTGACTACTTCCAGTTCCAATATAATTTTTCCTTCCTCGTCAAGTTCTGGCAATATTGTTTGGACTGGGAGCTTATCGCCTATAACCTTCTTTAAACATGAAACATGGAAAACTGGGTGCAATCAAGAAGCTGCAGGAAGCTCTAATTTGTATGCCATAGTACCAATCTTTTGTAACACCTTGTACGGACCATAATACTTTGGTGATAATTTATTATCCTTCTTAGCTTGCTTGAGGGACATTAGCTTATATGGTTGTAGCCGTAGGAATACCCAATCACCTACATCAAAACTTCTTTCACTGCGATGTTGATCTGCCTGTTGTTTCATTCTATTCTGTGCCAACACGAGGTTATCCTTTAAGAGTTGGAGGACTGGTTGTTGATGTTCGATGTGATGTTCCACTGCCTGAACCTTAGAATTTTCTCTTAAATATGATGTGATGGATGGTGGTTGATACCCATAAAGTGCCATAAATGGGGTCATTTTGTTGTTGTATGGAAGGAAGTGTTATACCACCATTCAGCCAGAGGCAACCATTTGACCCATTGTGTCTGTTTATCAGATACAAAGCAACGAAGATATCCTTCCAAACATTTGTTTACTATCTCAGTTTTCCCATCAGATTGAGGATGATAGATGAGCTATGAGCTAACTGAGTACCAAGACAAGAAAATAATTTTGTCCAAAAATTTCCAGTGAAAATGGGATCTCTGTCACTTATAATAATCTTTGGGTTTCCATGTATCTTTTGAATTGTTTCCATAAATGCACTAGAAACTGTACTGGCTTTAAATGGATGTGATAATGTAGAAAAGTGTGCATACCTGGTAAGTCTATCAACTACCACCATGATGACACTCTTTCCCTCAGAATTGGGTAAACCTATGATAAAATCCATTGAAAACTCCTCCTAACATTGTCTTGGAATGGATAAAGGTTGTAATAGACCTGGTGTCTTAATTGTTTCAACTTTATTTTGCTGGAAAACCAAACATTCCGCCCCAAAATTTTGAATATCTGATTTAAGGCCCTCCCAAAAAAAATCCTTCTTAACCCTGTGGTAAGATTTTAAAAATCCCAAGT